>RJWM01003169.1:38274-116888 GCA_004363535.1 Dasyprocta punctata
CCTCGCGCCTGCCAGACAGGCACTTAAGCTGCTGAGCCAAACTCCCGGCCCTGGTTTTTTGAAGCAGGGTCGCACTATGTAGCTCAGGCCGGCCTTGCGCTCGCGTTGTAGCCCAGGCCGGCCTCGAACTCACAACGCTCCGCCTACCTCAGCCTCCCGAGTGCTGGGATTAAAGGCGTGCGCCACCACGCCCGGCTTTCTCCATCAATTTTGAAGGTTAATTCTGAAGAATATAGATTTTTTAATCTCTTATTTGATTTCATTATTTACGGTTAGCTTTTTTGTTCTTTCTATTTCTTATGTGATCACTTTTGGGAAACGGTATACTTCTATGCATTTCTCTGTTTCTTCTGTTGTAATATCTCACAATAATCATTTATATTTTTTTATTTATGGCGCTTGCTTCTGCAGCCCATATACAATTTTTATTTATGAAGAACAAGTTACAACACATTTTTCAGCTCTTAACTTATTTTTGAGTATTCTTTGCTAGGAATTTGCCTTTTTGATCTTTAAAAAGAATGTGCATGCTTTAAAACAGCCCATATAATTATTTCAGACATAGTCTAGTTTCTCCAACATAATTTTCTTATTTCAGAGTATATTACCAAAACATTTTGTAAATCTCCTTTTTTCTTGTAGGCTAGCAGATATACAGTTCAAAGACAGAAAGTAGTGATTCTTTTTTGGAGGACCATTGTTCATCACCTACTAGTTTATGCTGCATTAATTGAACTGTGCAGCCACCCATTCATTCTCTATATTTCAGCAATAAAAAGTGTATCAGGAATGCAGTCAAAATAAATCACAACAGTACGGTAACAAAATTGAAAGAATCTTCATTTGGCTAATATAATTAGACCCAGATTATATACCCAGATGTTAGTTAAAACCTGTGTGGTTAGAAACATATTCATAAAGAGATGTCTAGAGGAGATGATGCTTCTGAGAGACATGCATTTCCCAGAGCCAAAGTGATTCGCCTACATTTCTTGCCTATAGTAATATATATATATATATATATATATATATATATATATATATATATTCAAATTTGGCCCTTGGTGAATGAGTATAAAATACATATTCTGGAATAACATCATCAGAAATATTAAGGTTTATTAAAAATGAATTTATACTAATTATTTAAACTTGCTTTGGAGAGTCCAGTTATACTGGAATATTTTTATGATTTTAAATTTGGCTTTTATTTTATCAAAATGGAAATGGCAACGTCTTTACTTATTTAGTGAGTTGATAATCTGGTGATTTCTCTTTCTGCTTCAGTTCAAAAGACATCACACAATACCTAATGGACTTTTCCTTAATGATAAATAATGTGATAAATCTATGTGTTTTGGTAAGTGCAGGGATATTCTCTACTTATCTTTTTGAGGTACATCTCATATTCCTCACCGCAAATAGAGTTAGTAAATGAAGGCTCTTTGGCAACATGTGTAATGGCCAACTACCTGTAAATCTGTTTTGCTACACTGAGATACTGCTATATCTCACTTGTCTATTTTAGGGAATTCATAAACACAGCTTGGCTTGTTTATTAGAGTTCAAAAACCTGGCAAAGTACATCACTGCAGCTCTTTTTCATCGGCTGTGTTGACATGAAGATCAGTGACCCCTTTTGAATGATCGAGATTTTGACAGCTTAATTTCTGTGTCATGAGTTGCTAAGGTAACACTATTTTTTGTGAATTCTACAGTTAATAAATCCTTAGGAAATGTCTTCCATTTTTAGTATTGAAAGTAATTTAATGTTATAGTTAAAAGATTTATTTCTTGGTTCACTTTCCATTTAGTGAAGAAATGCACTCTACCTGTTGGCTATTGTTTTCTTTCTCAGAGCAATTTAGTTAATTTTTTTCAAACAAGAGACTTAAAACAGAAAGACTTAAAACTGGAAGGACATGACATATATTAAGACAGTGAGGGAACATTTTTGGTAGCTGATTATGCTTTTTAAATTAAAAAACAAAAGTGCAGCTTTCAAGGCTACCTTTAGATTTGAAAATTTGCATTTTTATTTTCGGTCTGTTACAACAATCAATATTTATTGATATACGTGTCACAGTGTTTGCAGAGACAACTAGGGTATTTGTCTTTTACTTTCACTGTAACTAATGCAGTATTTTTGTCCCAAAATCCAGGCATAGCTAAATGGACTTTTCCAGCCAGGGTCTCACAAGGCTGAAATGAAGGTGTAATTTGGAATACATGCCTTTCTAAAGCTCATCTCGTCTAAGATTCTGTGGTTTTGAGAAAAATTAAATTTTTTCATTTGTTTAGACTAAGGCCATAATTCTCCTTCCAATAGACTACTTTCATTTTCTAGAAGCCACTGACATTTCATGAATATGTAGCCTCAGCATCGATAGTCTGAATTTCTAAAGTCCAGGTGCAAAAAGAACTTAGTGTTAACAGAATGAACTGAATTACATCAAGAGCACCTGGCTAATCTCCCACCTAATTCAATCAGTCAACTGCTTAGTATCAAAATCATAAAATATTATCCTAGTAAATCAACAGGTTCTGCTAGACCTAAAGGGGAAGAAATGATAAAACATTTACCCAAAAGGGAGCCTGAATCATGGCAATCACCTTAAAATCCTGTCTACCATAAATAGATTACATGTTTAAACAGGAGGCACTGCTCTTTATAAAATAATTCCAAGCACATCCTGGTGACTGAAATAAATTTATAGAATCAAATCCAAAATATGGCTGCAATAAATTCCCCAGTAAAGTACTATTATAATACTATTGCTCTAATAAAATAGGGATAAGCATTATTGTATGTCTCCCTATCTGCTGTCTAAATGCACATAGACGTGTAAACAAGTGATTATTTTCATGTATATACAACTGAAATGAAACATTACTGTAATACTTTATGAATCATCATAATAACATTTTAGAACTCTATATGATGACCTTGATAAATTTATAAGAATTTCCTCATGAAATTTTAGAGTTTTAAATTAGTAAAATTTCTAAAAAAGTAATTTCAGGACCAAGTAAAATAGTTCACTTTTAGAGAGTATATTCAATGGGAATCATAAAGCAAACACACAGCAAGAGAAACATAAATAGAAACAGATCATTTCAAGAATTTTCAGAAATTATGTGCTTTTCTGCAGACAAAACTAACGGCTCCATGTAAATACAGGGGAAAGTTTGAAATTAAAATGAACATCACATGAGAAGTTAATTACCTGTTACTGGCAGGGAATAGCACTATAGTGAGAATAGTGAGAATTCAGTATGAAGTTGTATAAGTGGGTATCAAACTTGCGTAAATGGAACTATGTCTTCGGTATATACTTATATCCCAAACCTCTCTCTAACAAAAAGAAAACTGCAGATTCAACAGTGCGAAAATAATTTTACAACACTTAGAAAATCTGAAAAGAGTTGAGAAAGAAAGAAAGGGGCACTAAGTATGATTCCACAAAACTCGATCACCCACAGTGAAGTCAGAAGCAGCAGTAACAATACTATTTCAGTTCAAACACCGTCGTAGCTCCCGCCCCCTTAGCTGCCTACTCCTCCCAATTTCTGCTTTGCTGAGTCTTGCAGCCTTCAGCAGACCTTGCTCTAAACGACCTCATTGCTAAAACCCCCCTTTCTGACTAAAACTGTACCTAGTCCCCACCCACAAGGCCAAAATTCAGGCCAAATTAAGGACGTAATCAGGCTACACTCAAACTCAGAAATCAGTCCCTATATAATGTGTAACCACCCAGTTCTGGGGTCGACATACGGAACTGCGTGTCGGTGCCTTCCGCCAGCTGCTAATCTTGTTTGCCTTATTCTAGGCCTCTGCAAATGATTCTTCGAATTCGCCACAACAGGAAGTGGAAAAAATCTAAATTTAGCATATCTTTATTTCCTGCAATATTTCCATGTTTGCTACAATAAAATCTTTTTTGACTGTTTTTAGAAAATATTGCACTAGATTTTCTAATACTATATAAAATCTCTATCAAAAATATTTTAAGCTACACAATAATATGCAATTCACTAGATTAGTACTTTGATTTTGAAACACATGCAAATTAACTTGGCATTCTTTATTTTTTTACTTTAATTCCTCTTATTACTCCTGTTGTAAATGTACTTGTAGCTCTTTATATGTTCATCTTTGCTAGGTACCATAACCTACTCGAAAGAAAGAACATTGTTTTAATCATATCCATAAATCTTGTGTGGAACAGTATCAGTGGTATTTAATAACATCAATATACTATAATTTAGTATTTCTCTGGTGAAAATCTAAGATATTACCAATGGTTGGTTCTTTGTTTTATTTTGCATTATTTTTATCCAAATATGAATGACTGAGTCATTCAATATACATAGAGGTTCTAGCTCCCACGTAAATAACTGATTTTTTGTTTATGTTTAAAATTTATTTGCATATCATACAGAAAACACAGGAAACATAAATATAGAATAAAAACACCACATTTGTATAATACAGGGATGGAAGCTGTTCACATATTCCATAAAATTGATAGTGGTGAATAAAAGACATGTAATTCCAAAATTAATGTCCCTTTGGAGTTACTCACAGCTAACTCATATGGAAATAAAATTGACACAAAGACATGAAGTGAAGTGTTTCACAGTCCTGTAGCTAGATTATTCAATTTTCAATTTAGAATAAGCCTAACAGATAATTTGTGTTATATAATATTAGAATATCATGTTTGAACAACTTAATATTTTCTATTTTTAAAGAAAATACAAATAACACTTTTGACTTTTGAAAAACTATGGAAATGAAGTTTGCCATATCAAAAAGTAACACAGACATTCTGCACGTAATCCATTTCTCAATTTAGGAATACTAAGGCATTTAAAAAAATATTAGCAGCAAGAATGTTAAAGCAACTAATACATTGTGGATGTATAATATGTTTTTGATTCTAAAATAAAATTATGAAATGTAAAAAAATGAAAGGCAAGTTATAGTTAGGTGTATGGAACAAAAGTCTATTCAGATCAGTTAACTTGAGAAGAGTTTTAAAAAGTCAGTATTTAGAAAGTTTTGGGCAAAATATAAGGAATTTTCAACACAGAGTAATACTTTCTTATGGTTATCATTAGTGAACAGGCACAGTTTACTCTCTTGATTCCTTAAATTGCTTCAAGTGGAACAAGAAAAAAGACTCGTGACACTGATTCATGTATAAAGAATCATATATAAAGTAACAGTACTATAAATTAAATGCATAGTTATAAAATATATTTAAATGAAACTGACATTCACACAAGAGAAAAATGTTATTTCTTGAAGTTTTAATTGCATAAATGGGGAATAAACTCTTCACATATTTATAAGATATATGTATTCAAAATTGCATTCCTCAAAAGCACAAAATATCATAAAATTCATGCCATGAAAATACCACAGTAAAATAATACATTTTTATCTCCCACTGTATCAACGCTCAAATCAACTTGGCCTACCACACGGCGTCTTTAATAACATAAGACATGAGCAGTACATGTGGAAATATTAGGAATCACCAGTATCAGGCATCATATAATGGTCTCTTGGAAAACTGAAGCATTTAAAGAAACAAAATACTTGGACAGCAAAGTTCTAAAAAGTAAAAATATATATAATAAAAATATGTGATATTTGCTGCCAGCTTTCAGCTTTTACATTTTTACTTACAAATGCATATGTGTACATTTGTTTGTTCCAAGCATTTATTGTGCAAAAATCAGCTCATTTAAAATTCATTACAATCCACTAAGATAAATTCTATTTCATTTTAAAAATGTTGAAACTAAAATTTAATCAGGTACTGAAATTTGCCAAAGCCCATACATTTGAGTTTGTTATAAAGTTGAGATGCAGTCTTAAATATACCTTGAGAATCTATGTTATATTAATTGCATGTTATCACACTGACACATAGATATAAGACAAGAAAAAGAATATGGAGCATACTGAAACAGATCAAATCATGTATAAAAATTGGCATAAGACAGGCAAGTGCATTGGAGAAATAAGTATTTGGGGGAAAAGTGTTTTGACGTACTAATGAAAAAAATGAATTTCTAATCTTACACCAAATGCAAATATAAATTGTGGAAACAAGTCCAAAAATGGGAAAAATCTAAAAGAACAAGTAATTTTATTCCCTTCCTACATTCAGACATTTCCTACTTCAGACCCAATGTATACAATAGAGAAACCTTGATACATTTGATGGCATCAAAATAAGAGTTTCTTTTTCTTACATCTTTTTTTTATTAATGAATTTTTATTAGTGTATGTTTGCAGTACACAAAGATTACATTTATGGTGGGGAGTTTGCAAACGTACATAACACATGGTAATTCTTCCCCTTCCACTTCTGCCTGCTCCCTTCAACTTTTAATACTTTTCACTTTTGAAAGAGCTCTATTTCCATTTTGTCTTTGACTATCTCTTTCTTCAAATATATATATGATTATATATATTTTTATATATGATTATATATATATATGTATATATAATCAATCCCCCACTTACCTGAGCAAGGGTACGACAAAAGATGAAAGAGACAGAAACTGTAATTTATAATACCAGGGGGTCCAGAAGTTTAGGACTCTTATTAGGCTAAGACCAAGAATCTCTGATCTTATTACTCTTTATGGAATGCATGCAGCTTTTCCAGGGGATGTAGAGGGAGACCCTGGGGACAGAGGAGTGGAGGCACTGACACAAGCAAGGTCTAGTAATAAACAAAGGGTTCTTGCATAGATAAGCCATTAAGTAATGAGAAATTTATTTTTCTCTTGCATTAGTATTTAATTCTATAGAATGTCATGAGACAGTCAGAATCCTCAGGTGAAACGTTATCTTGCCTTCTGAGAACTCACAGCATCCCTGGTCATGGAAACCTCTGCTGAGACCAGTGGCATAGGGAGCTCTGTTTCCAAATGCCAACTGCTGGCTTATGAAGAAAGGCCCACAGGCCTAGGACAGACTCAGTCCTTTAATACAGAAAGCTACTTTATATATTTGTAGCTCACTTAGGGTGGTCACCTATATATTATATATATATATATATATATATATATATATATATACACACACATATACACATAATATATAATATATGTATTCCCCCTCATGTGCTCATAGGTAGGGCTGTTTGGAGTTGGCTGGATCTAAGGTGTGTGATACTGGGATTAATGGTGCATGGGACTAAATTAACCCACTGGTTGAAATTAGCATAATTCTGGATGGGACTGAACGGATTTATTAAAGCCAGGATGGTATAAAAGGCATCAGTAGGCTTCCTGCTGCTGCTTCTGCTGCTGCTGTTTGTTGCCTTCTGCCTGTCACAGTATGAACCCTTTCTCCCCTGTGATCCCCTCTGCCAGGCCTCACTGCCTGGGAGTCAGGTGACTACAGGCTGAAACCTCTACAAACTGCGAGCCACATAAACCTGTTGTTTAACTTGTGCATGTTGAATATTGGGTACCTGCAACAAGCAAAGTAACTGAGACAGTTCTTGAGGTACAACATTTACCTGCAAGTGTCTCAAGCTTACTGTTCTTTATGACATAGTAGTACGCCACTGTATATTAATATCATAGGGTAAATAAAAACAACTAGAGAAAATATCAGCAATATGTACAGTAGTAACATAATGTTTTATCACACTGTAAATATCTGATTTCTAAAAATTTAAAAATATTACTCACAGGAAAGTCATAGTGGAAAAAAAACCTCACTAGCTACAAATTACATGGAAAAATATGCTCAACTTTACTAATTTTTTAGTAGAAATTAATGAAATTCAAGTACAATAATGACATGCCATTTTATATCATCAAATCTGTCCTGGGTTTTGAAGCTTAATGACTAAATTTTACAACGATGTCATAAAATGTGGATCCTAATTGTGAAGCGTTATAGTAATTTTTAATTGGATTTTCTCACAACAAAGAAGGTTTAAAATAGGCACATTCTCTCACTACAGATTTCCATTATTCAGTAGAGTAAAAATGTGCAGGGTAACCTTGTATATATAAATAGATTGGCATGGACTACTAATACAATAGCATATATTACATCTATGCCAAAAATATGATAATGAATCTCAAAGGTGATGTCTACATATTGGACAGGTAGAGGCAACTATTACTTTACACCATCCCCGACCAAAAAGTTAAGAACTACTTTTTGAATAAAATAACTAAAAGAGAACTCCAGAAAACAACGAAGAAGCCGCAGCAATCTGGAAGACTACAGAAATCTAGTATAGAAAGCTGCACTACTCCCTTTCCCCACTAGTTCAACGCTGAATCAGGAGGGACTTCTCCCTTTAGAGTCCTGGGGATCAAGAAGACAGCGCAGCCCACGTCACCACCACTGTGGTCGGCTGCAGCGTCCCCACCGACTCAGCCCAGCTGACACACCTTGCCAGGGTCACCACGCTGAGCCACCTTCAGAGGCCATACTCTGCTTTCCTCTGGCCTGCTCTGCTCTACCTCATGTTAACAGAATGTAAGGCAAATATCACACTGGCATCCCCATGAGAGCAGTAAAGACATCCAATGAAATCTAATGTAATAACATGGTGAAAACTTTCAACACTTTTATTGTAAAGGGGAAGTTCCTGAGTCTTGTTGTGGTTATTCCTGTTCTTATATGCGTATCATGGCAGAAAAATATTAAAAATCTGTATATTTTCCCAATAAAATTAACCTTATGTGTATATTCACAGGATTGCATATTACATAGTATTTTAAAAATAACTTGATAAAATGATCATTTTAAAATGAGACATTCAAAATAAACTGAGGGCACTTCAGTAGTCAATATTTAATTTGACCACTTAAAATTATGTTTAATGAAATAATTTCATTTTCCCAGTGGCACTGATTTTCTAAGCATATGGTACATAACCATTTTGAAAATCACTCACAATCCTGTAAATACTGCTCTTATGAAAAAATCTCTTAAAGGCACTTTCTTCTGCCCATGAAACACAGAGTTTGTGGTACATAATGTTTACATTCATTTTATATAGTAGGTAAATATATTTAACACATTTTAATTCTTTTTATTTCTATTTCCCTCTCCTCCATCTGCCTTCCTCCATCGCTAGATTAGCTTCTCATTTGAAAAAAGTCTGTGTCCTTGTTACTGATTGTTGATTTTTATTTTGTCTTTTAAAATATTTATACTGGTTTCTCGTATAAAAGAAGGTATGCCTTATTGAAATTAGTATGTCTAATTTATTTCACACAAAATTGTGGTCTAAAGTTACATACACTTTGTGACACATGACTCAAGCTTGTCCTTATTTATGGAAAAGTAATACTCCTTTACATATAGATACCACATTTTTCTAATCCATTTGTCTACTAATGGACAAACAAACCACTCTCAAGATTTAGCTATTATGATTGTGCTGCTATAAACATGGATATGGTGGTGTCACTGTGATATGATGTCTAAAGATTTGGGCAAGACATTTAGAAGGAGAATAGATGGGTCAAATGGAACTTTTAGTTTCAGTATCTTGAAGAATCTGAACCCTTATTTCCATAGTGGTTGGAACAGTTTATATTTTCACCAACATTGTAGAAGTGTTCTTTTTTCTCCAAAGTCTCACCAACATGTTTTTTATATTTTGGTGATATTATTTTATACATAATATTACCATTAACCTTTTATATTAATTATACTATGCTTTTATCATTATTTTTGAGCTTACTGTAAAAAAAAAAGCAGCTTACTGTAAAAAAAAAAAAACTTGCTGTGTTATACTGGCAGCAACCTTGCACATTTTCTGTTTACAGAGTGCTTTGATGGCATCAAGAAGCCACATTGCACGTTGAACCTAAATTATTTAAGTTTGTGTATGTACACTTCATATTTATACAACAATAAAATCCTCTAATAATACACTTCTCACAACAGACTCTCAATGTTAAGTGACATATTGTATATTGTGTGTATATTGGACATAAGAAACAAACATTCTGACCATGTAACACAAAGTGACACTGATAATATAACTATGGTTTATATGTAGAGAAAGTGTAGGTACTAAAATATTTTGAGAAAAATGTTTCTTCACTAAAATATTAGAATAATGCAAAAACATTTATTAAAATATTTTACATATATTTATATCTTTATGGCTCTCTTCCTGTGTATACTTGAAGAGTTTTCAAATGATTTTCCTTACTTTTTGGAAAATACATTAATTTAATATTAAAGAACAAATGTAATTTTATAACTTACGAGGCTGGAAGTTATGGAAAACAAATATGACATTTATTAAAATAATTATGTGTGTCGTGGTTTGACACGATTCCATTATGTGTTCAGTAGCCTAAGGCATACTTCTATAAAATATATAACAGAGAGACTGAGAACTTTTAAAAATGAAACATTAGAATTCAGCAAAATTATGTTAACTTAGGTTGTTTGAAGTATAAGGCAAGAGAAGACTCAGTCAAAGTTGCACAATGGTGGCAACTTTAAAATAAGAGAATCTTTTATAAAGTAGTTGTTATGTAAAATATTTTTATGGAGAGCTTCGTAAGAAACATAATGCTACCCAATATAAAACTGCTAATATTACATTGTGAAAGATGTCTTTTTTTATATTTGGCCATTTTCTAAAAGAATAAGACCTAAATTAGAAATATTACATAGCTCATTTTAAAAGCCTAGAGAAAGAAAGAATATTATGAGGAGATTTCTTTTCTTTCAATAAGGAAAAAAGGAAGAACTGAGGATGATGTAAATTATCACCTTTATGCTACAAGCTCAAAGTCAGATGCTATTTTGATGTAGATGAATACCAGCCTGATTTACTAACCTTCCTCTTTTCTTTCAGGTGCCTATTGCACAATACCAATAAGATTTGGAAATCTAGATGCTTTACTTAGTCTCCAGCAATTCTAACTCTGTAAAATATTGATGATATTAAAGCACGCAACTCTTTATTGTATTCTTGGTCAAGACTGCAGAACTTTTTCAGAAGAAAGTAGTCAGCAAATACTTGTTGAAAAGAAATTTAATGATTTAGCTAGAAGTGCATGGAAGAAGTATTCTTTGATGCTACTTATTTTATGTTTGATTCTACTTAATGATTTTATCTCATTGTATTTTCATTTATAATTTTATATTATAACATTGCCTTACCTATCTACTTAATGCATATATGTGTGCAAATATGTGTACGTGTGCTTTTAATCTAGCATATTATCTGTTGAATACTAATGTATTATTACTGGGCAAGAGACTAAAAGATAATACAAATAATAACTAACATTTTAATAACAACTTACTAATTAGTTTACCTAAGCATTTTATGTATTATTTCATTTGCTCAGATACACACATAAATATCAGACACTTTTATACAGAGAAATATTTTAATTTAAATTTCTATTTCTTATAAATATATCCTCAAGGATACAGAATACATCAAAAGTTATAGAATATATATTAAAACTAATTCAGTTGCAAGATAATCCATACCAAATCAAATTTAAAATCATAGTTCAATACAACTATTTGCAGTGATTTAAGGAAACAGATGTATCAGAGTTTTATGTAACATTTTTACAGTTATTAATTGTGGTAGTGTTTTCCAGAAAGATAGAACTGATAAGATTTATATATAAACAGTGAAAAAAAAACCAGAAAGAAATTTCTTACAATGAATTTGTTCATGCAGTTATGAAAACTCACATATCCCAAGACCCATAGGGTGAATGAACAAACAAAACCATGGTATTGTTCTTATCTGAACTGAAACTTGGGAAGTGCTAATACTTTATTTGAGGCCAAATGTAGAGAAAAACAATGACATCTCTTCGTGAAGGTAATCAGGGAGAGGAATAAGTTACTCCAAACAGGGTCTGAATTTTTGTTTTGCTCAGTTCTTCAACTGACTGGGTGAAGTTCACTGTTTTATGGAGGCAAATATGTTTTATCCAGTATATTAATATTAATATAAATGTTGGTCTTCTCTAAAACACTCTCATAGAAACAGAGACACATTTAACAAAATATCTGAACAGTGAGTGGTCCAGTCAAGTAGATATCTAAAACTAACCACTGTAGTAATTAATGATTATTTTGTCTGCCATGTTGATGAAAACCTTCCTAGCAATATATCTTATTAAAGAATAACTCAAAATTATATGATTGTTGATGACACCAAGTTTTCGAAAATTTTACATACTTAAGAGTATAACAAAATTTCTTTATTTTTAAAATTTGTAAAATCCAGTTAGAAAGTGAGTTTGAGTGAATTGATAATTCTTTCAAAATACCTGCTTTGAGGATATAGCTCAGGGGCACCAGTACCTGCCTGGCAAGCTTGAGGTTGTAAGTTCGATCCCAGTATCAAAATACCTGTTTTTCAATGGGTTTAAATGATTTTTTTTATGAACATAATAGATTTGTATGCTGTAGCAGGGTAGATAGTTCCAGTTAAGAAAATATTACTTAACAGAAACAGTTTTGCTTTTTAGTAGAAAATTGTACCAGGACATATCCTATTGAGTTGATACGAGTTGATCTCTGAAATGTAATCACCCATCCCCTCAGAAACTCTCAAAAGACATAAACAAATTATTTTTAAAATCATTCTTAAGCAGACATATAGAATGATAGTAAATTGAAACTTATCAAACATGAACTATTCAATATTCAAAGGAATAATAGAACAGAATCTAATTTGCCCTAGAAGAGAAACTTGACTTTAATTGTTTACACAGATAAAAACTAGTTAAAACCCTTTGGACTTTTATCAACGTCTTCAAGAAAATCTAACAATAATGCATATAATGATACCTGAGATAAGTACTATAACTGAAAATAGGAGAATTTGAAGAACCTTGATATAAATAACTATTAGTATTCATCTCCTTGATACTGGTCTTAGTCAACAACTAACCCTAGATTACAAGTGATTTAATTGTAGGCAAATGTAAACTATTTCACAAAAGATTTATAAAACATATTTTGTACATGATAAGCACTTAGGGTTAGAAAGTAAAAATTGTACAACATATAAAATAACAAAAGTTTACTCCCTATTCTTTTATTCAAGAATTTCACCATATGACCTGAGCCATCAAGAGTATTAAAAACATTAGGAGGGAGTGTTAGTATATAACATGGAAAAAAATTGTGCTAATACAAAGATAGAAAAAATATGTATGTATATATACTCATTTATTCTATTTACTGCACATAGTAAAGTATACCACTTTGACTAAAATCAAAGCTATCTGCTTCTGAGCACTCTACTAATTGATAAGTATTGCATGAAATTATGTTATATAATGCTTCAGAATGAGCTCGTAACAAATGACATAGTTTAAAAATAATTGAAGGATATTTATGCAATGAACTTGAGTCTTCACACTATGAAGTTATAAAGAAGTCAAAACGATGTCCATAAGGAATGATAATAAGTCTATGTCTACTATTTAATTAAACAGTGTACTCTTCTAACTGGAAATTTAGTATATTAAATATGTTACTTTTAATATTAGAATAGTGGAAATTTACAGAAAGAAAGAAATATAAGTGATCATTAATGTGATGACCAATCTTTATTTTCAACTTGATTGGGTTAAGAGACCCCAAAGATTCATAAACCAAACTTCTGGGTACCTGGGTGGACTCTGTGGGGTGACTATGGGGACACTTCCTGAATATTGGTTTCTTCCTCTCTGGTAGTCTTTCCAATCCTCTGCTTCACATATTTCATGATTTGTAGCTTTTCTTTGACACACTTCTCCAATATGCTATTTCTGCTTTGGAGTCAGCTGACTGTGGACTGAAACCTCTGTAGCTATAAGTTCTCTGATATAAATTGCTGGTGTATTTTTACCAACAATGAGAAAGCTGACCAAAACAGATGTTAAATAATGTCAATGTGTACATTTAAACTATATGTACACTAATATCTTGGTTCATGAATGCTTAAATTATATGTGCAGTGATACCTTGGTCCATGAATAATTTGGCTCATAAGCAGACACATTTGACAAAATTTTCCTTCTGCTCATGATCTGCACATTAGATGAGAAACAGAACCATGGCCACCTTCCCCAGAACGGTGGAAAAATTATTTTCATGAACTGAGGTATCACTGTATATGTATTAAAAATTAGCTTTTTAAAAAATCAAAACACACATGAATATTTTCATAAATACAACGACAGCATAAAGAATATATCAGAATATATCAGAATCACAGATGGCCATCTAATTACATATTATCTCTTCCATTAATTTTCCTTTTCACGCATTTCCACTTTTCTTATCGTCTTAAAATGCTCATTTCTAAACAATGCCATGTAAGTTTCAGTAAGTTTTTTCTTCATTAATTTTAGATCAATTTTATTTTTTATTATTGTAACTGTTGATTTGATGTGCTAACAACCAATAATCCTGTTTTGCACCTTCATATTTCCCTAAAATCTTTGAAATGTATTAAAATCAATTCAAAACACTCATGCTAATCTGAATATTAATTTGTTGATCTGTGAAATATATTGCATTTCCTGTTATATAAAGAGTTTATTTTCTATTTAGTGTTAATTATCACTTGCTACTGCTACATTTATTTATCTCTGTACATGTAAAATCCTGCAAAGACTTGCTTCTGTTTTTTAAAATAATATTACATTAAATTGATTAATATTAATTGTATATGCTTATGGAGTACAAAGTGATGTGTTAACATATATATATGAAATGTTGAATATTTAAATTGTCGAATAATGTTTATATTTACTTATTTTTAATTTTGTAGATATAATTGAATTTTTTATTTTGAAATGTATTATAGATTATTATTACCTATAGTCTTCCTGGTGTGCAATAAATGTCAGAGTACACTCCTCTTGTGTATCTGAAACTTTGCATCATTTGATATACAACTGCTCAAATTCTGTACTCTGAATTATTTCTATTCTCCTGTTACCAAAATTGTGCTATTTCTATAATTGAAATCTTGTGGCATTTAACTTTTTCTACCTACTTCATTACAAGTGGTTTACAAAGTGATTCTGATTAACACAAGCTTTGTATATAGATTGTTGTATGATAATCAAACAAAAAGTGACCATTACTACTTTTTATTGAGACTATCAGAATTTGTAACCTGCAGTAGAATTTTACTGTGTCTTCTCATCACATTTAATTAGTAAGTCATAATATTCACCTGGAAAATGACTTTAGCTAAGTGAAAGAAAAGAACAGTTCATCTCAAAGTTCATTGTGCAGTTCTCTAATTCACACCTCAAGTCCATCTCTGTTTCTATTTGACTTGCTTAATTTCATGGTGCCAATACTCTCCTGAATCACACTTCTCCAGGAATTAAGACTTCTATTCCTCCTTGAGAAAGTTAGGGAGACCTATAGCCTTGCTACTTAGGTTGATGCAGACTGAGAGATAAGAGAATCACAGATCTGAAAACACAATTTCAGGTTTCATTCTAGGGCTTTACATTCTGCTTATAATAGTGCTTGTAGAAATCTACATATTAGATAACTTTTTGTTATTAACTTTTGCCCTTAAACAACAAATAATAAAGTAATTGATTTTCCTGTTGTTTTAGGATTTATGATGATAGAATGTTGAAATTCATTCCTTGAAGAAGTTATTTTTAATCATCTAATTGTTTTTATGCTGAAAAAAGGAATCTAACCACTTACACTTACCTAGTTATATAATTATTTCTCTCAAGACATGTAGGATTGTGAATTTAATATGTAATCATTGTTACACAAATAATTATTGAATATCAACTGTGATCCAGATACTAAGGTAGACATAAGATAACATTTTAGTGTCATCTTCTTGAAGATTTCCAGTATGTCCATGAAAAACTGTGTATTTGACCATAGGAAATAAAATAAAAATACAGATAGTAATCATGTATGTTTCTTTCAATAAATTGGAATTATGATGATGAATTTGTTTAATCGAAAAGTGGATTTGGGTGAAGAGAAAGAAGAAAGAAGTGCATTTCAGGAAGGTTAAATTATTATCAGATGAAATAAAAAAATTAAAAATTCATGCTAATATCTTCTAATTTTCTTCTCTAGGTGAACCATCTCTCAGTATAACACATATCTGTATGCAACATACATCTGTATGATAGTGTTTCATCAACATGTATTAAAATACTATATATTATGTGTTTGCTATGATACATAAGTTGATTTGTGCAGATAATATATTACCAACATCAACTGTGTATGTCAAATTATATTTTCATAAACACAGTGCTTGGGTACACATCTGCATACACAGAGCACTCAAAGTATTACTGGACTCAAGTCCCTTTGCTTGCCACATGATAGTTCAATAAAATGCAAATAAAAGATGGCGAGGCAATTGAAATGTTGCCTGAGCACTAAGATCTACAAGATATGTCCAATGTCCACTGTGTTAAAAACACTAACTTAGGACTGGTTTACATTAGAGAGTGAAAAGTATTCGCAGGCTGATAAAGACTTTCTCACAGCAGGCTTAGGTTCCAGGTTGATGGTCAGATAATACATATATGATATAAATTGTCCAATCACAAGATATTTTATAGTCCTATACATCTCCATAATAACAGCAATGGCTTTTGTCAAGCAGCATTTTTTTCTTGGGCTGCTTTATTGATAGTTTGCTTCCTTGCAGTTCCTAATATAATACACAGGGTTCAGGTTAGGGGAAGTAGCTTCTCAGAGAGGACGGACAAGGTTCAGGTGAAGACAAGTATGGAGTCCTTAATGTTCAGTTTCAGAATTTAATCATCAACACAATACTAAAATGAAGATACTACTATTGTTTTCATTTTTCAGACACAGATGTACATGCCTAAAGTTACACAGTTACTAGTTAATAGAATGGCCAATATTTACATTCAGAGAGTTTAACATGATTTAAATAACAAAATACTAAATTAACCCCAATTTCTCTGGACCAAATTAAACCCATTATGTTAGTAAAATATTTCAATATCATTTTTTCTAAGAAATCAATATGACTTATTTTTAGGTTACAAGAAGCCCAAGAACATTGAGTTTTCCGTAAAGCTGGAGCTAGATGATTAAATAAAGCATATTTAGGAGAGTTGAGTTAGTTGAGAAAGTTCAAGATACAAAAAGGCAATTACCTGGGGAACAGCCAATTTAAGTAGGATCAACTTGGACGAGTCACGAATTGAAAGTGGTAGGCAAAAAAAGAATCTGGGTTAGAGCCAAAGATACAGAGTATGCCCAATAATTGAAAATGCCTGTGCCTTTAGGCAAAGGCAGTCGTGTACTTACTCCTTAGAAGGATTTGTGCTGAGCACAAGCATACGGAGACTGTCTGGAAGTGATCTGTTTTAAATAAATGAATAGAAACTTGCAATAGCTTTTATTGACAATTTTATTTGTAAATTTGTATTTGTATCACTCCTTCATTATAAAATAAGTCATCGTCATCGATTTTAACTGAAGAGAAACTGCAACCTGAGGTGGTAAATGCCTATTAAGGATTTTCGTCAAGATTATTAACTCATTCCCCTGTTTTTGTAAACTAGTTTCAAATAACTAATTAAAATGAAGAAATATGGCAGAATATGCCTTTTAGAAGTGTGTTGCACTGAATATTCTCAAACTCCTCTAGAAGGTATTTTAAAGATATTCATTTCATAGCAAGAAATTAAAATAAATAATTAAATAATTAAGTTTTTAAAAATACAAGAAAAATCTTGGAGAAAACAAAAATCAAAGGAAAGCAATAAATATACTGTAATTCTGAGGAGTGGTGAAAAATCTTGGAGATTTTTGGTTTATGGTTTTAATCTAAAGTACAAGAGAAAATTAACGAATTAAAAAGCTAAAAAGCACATCAAAAATTGAAACTGAAAGTCATGACTCCAAAATATGGAAGGTCAAGCGGATGTCTAATTAGGAGATAAATAGCACTTATTACTACAAATGAACGAACAGCAAATTTAAGAGATAAGGGAGTGAGGTGCCTAGGTCCTTCCTTGAGTATTCACAATCCCTGGTTGGGCCTGGAGTACAGCTGAAAGAGAAGAAGACATTAATTGCAGAACCCAAAATACCTAAAACACAGGCATTTTGTAGAATTTCTTAGTGTTGTCACCTGTCTGCACACCTTGTAAGGTAAATGTAGCCTTCAGTAAAGAAAGAGATGTTCTCCTGGCGCTTAAGAGATTAATTGAATAATATAGCACTATATTCAAGAATTACATATGAAGTAACCAAATAAGCAAGACACTGTTTGTGTTAACTGAATATAAAAGAATCTCATTCCAATTATTAAAACATGCATAATATGTGAATAATAATAAAGGATGTTCAAATATATGAAAGAAAGGAGTCTATCCAAGTGCTGAACTTGATTTGGAAAAGATCTAAATACAAATTCTAGAAAAGTAAAAATGAGCTCCTCAAATGAGAAAATAATGAAAAAGAAGGATGGCATGAATTGTGTGGATGATATGGACTATGCGTAACAGAATAACTCATAATTCTGCACAGAGAAACAGACATAGATAAAAATTGATTTTTATAGATATGAAGGTAAATTCAGAGGATATATATGCACAAGGAGAAATGGAGTTGGTGAAACAACAAGGTATAAAGATATGCTGGATGGGATTGTATCAGAACTGCCTTAAGGTAAAACTAAGCATGTTCCACGCTTTTTGTACAAACAAACTTTGGACAGAACACTTCCACAGTATTAACTGAAATCAATGTAATGGTATCTTCAAATTGTTGAGTGAAAACAACAACACCTAGATTTTCTTGTTTCCTTTTACTAGTGCATGTTTGCAGTACATAATGATCACATTCACAATGGGGATAGGTCTAGGTCAACTCTCTTCTTTTTCCTCCTACTTCCACCCCCTTTTGTTTTCTAGCACCAGACTCATTTATTTATCTTATAAGATCATATAAAAATTAATAATCATATATACAGATGCTATCCCTAGATTTGTATAAAAATCAAATGTGGTCATGATCAACAATGAAATAAAGGTACTTCAAACAGAGGTTGTCACATTTATTGCCAACATATCTACAATCAACTAGAATGAGTCAAACAATCTACTAGGAAAATGGGTAGGGCAACAAGTAAAGGGAAACACGAATGGCCAGAAGTTGTATAGGAACAGAATGGTGGATAGGAAAATGGAGAGTGACTGCTTAATGAATATAGGGTTTCCTTTCTGTGTGAGAATAGTATTCTGGAACTAGATACTTCTGGCAGTTTAAATAACATGGTAAATGTACTAAAGTCCCCTCATGTGGCCACTTAAATTTATTTAAAATAGTAAATTATGTGGTATGTATTGTAACCCAATAAAAGTATTACAAAATTATATTACCAAAATGCTAGTAGTATAAAACTTTGTTCGCTTCATTAACAATAGTATTTTAAGAGTTTTGAGTTTTAATTTTGACTTTACAACTTACTGTCTGCATATAACTGTGTGTTAGTCTTCCCAGGCAACCTTAACAACTTACTATAAGCTAGGTAGCCTATGAAAAACAGATATTTATTTCTCACGTATCAAACAGTCAAAGCTGTCTTGGTGTCTGGTAAGTGCTTGCATTCCATTCTACAGATGATTTCTTCTCATTATCTCTTCCCATGCTAGCAAAAGTGAGTGATGTTCATCAGGCTTCTTTAATAAGAGCACCAAGATCCTTCACGTGGCCTCTACCCTCTTGACTTGATCATCCCAAAGTCCCTACTGCCTTTCTATCACTTTGGTGGTCAAAGTATCAATAATGAGTTTTGAGGGAACACAAACATTTGGAATGTATCAAATCTTACACACACAAACACACACACACACACACAAATACACAAAACCATATTTGCTCAATTGAAAGATGTCATGTACACAAATCTTTTTTTCTCTATTTCTCATTGCCATATTTTTCACTTAATGTATGTCAAATTATAGCAGTGAAAGTGCAAGAACATTGCATGAACATCTCATTTAAGGTGAAAAATAAAGTAATAATGCATTCAAATAAACATTTCATAGCACTTAACTTCATGCACCAAATTAGGCCTATGATGAGTGTTTCAAATACTAATTTTCAAGCTTTTTTTGTATAGTTCTATTGTGAGTTGAACCTTAAATGTCTTTCACAGTCATTGCTAAAAAATATTTGGTGCCCAGCTGATGGTGCTGTTGGGAAGTGGAGGAAACAGTAGGAGACGGGTTCTGGTAGGAGGAAGTATGTCATTGGGAGCACGCCCTTCAAGGCGATCCTGACACCACCTCCTCTTTCTCCATCTCTCTCTGCTCCCTGGCCACGGTGAGAGAAGACGCTTTTCTCTAACATATACTTGTACCATGATTTTATATCTCATCACAGAAGTAAAAGTCAACTGGTCAAGCAATCATGGCCTGGATCTTCTGAAACCATAAGCCAAAACAAATCTTTTCAGCATTTAATCTTACTTTATGTACTTTGTCAAAGGGACAATAAGCTAACATATTTCCTTTTTTGGGGGCGGAGAGGGGGACACCAGGGATCGAACTCACAGCCTCGTGCCTACCAAACAGGCGCTTAAGCCATTGAGCCAAACTCCCGGCCCTGGCTTTTGAAGCAGGGTCACACTATGTAGCTCAGGCTGGCCTTGTGCTCGCGTTGTAGCCCAAGCCGGCTTTGAACTCACAACACTCCTCCTACCTCAGCCTCCTGAGTGCTGGGATTGCTAATGTATTTTCTGTGACCTAACTCAGTGTTAGTAATAAAATGGAAAATATTTTACGACACAGTGGAAAACCAGTATGGTTCTCCCCACATCCCATCATCTTAGAAACCATATATATTTTATTCAAAGATAAGAAAAATGTGAATGTTAAGAATGCAGATAGTTTTTTTTATAGAGAATATGCCTGTTACTGGCAGGCACAAGGTTGTGAGTTTGATTCCTGGTACCAAAATAAAATAAAATAAAATAAAATGAAAAAAAAAAGAATATGTCTGCTTAAGGACATGCTTATTTAGTATTAAAATTTTTCTCCAACAACTTGCATAATTAGAATGAGAGGCATTGGGTTATAGCCAATATCAATATCCTATAATATTAGTTTGGCACAATGGATAACAGACGTGCTGTGCTATATCAACATGCCATGAATCTATTAGGAATGAGAAGCTGAGTAATAAAAGCCAAAAAAAAAAAATTCATCCACTCTTACAATGTTCTGGGGATAGAAACACACACATTAGCAGTTGCTTTTTATCCACACACTGAAAAATTATAATGACACATAATACTATGTCTGACTTCATTTTGATTTCTATTTTGAATAGTGCTTGACAGTTTTCATAGATAACAACTAAATTATTGTCAACACATTTTAATGATTGCATACTTGCACCATAGTCATTTATGCAGCTTTTAAGGGTAAAGATACATCAATTAGTGATCTTGGTTTGATTTTACTTTCCATTCTGAGATACAGATAATACAGAATTTGCAATCTCTTTCATTTTGCTTTTAGGAGCTTCTTAAAAGGGACATAAGTTATTTTGCACTGATCAAATATAATAAAACAAAATTGGCACTCTGATAAAGGAGAATCCGAAAGTTCCTTCAAAACCAACATACATCTGTCAAAATCTCCATGAAATTGGTCCGTGAGTAAAGTAATATATTTACTAATCTATCTCTGAAAAATTTGAAAATCATATAACAAAACAAAGAAACATTTTTACTTAGAACACTTGAATTTGAACTTCATGAACAGGGAACAATTTACTTTTTGGTTATGGTTTGCATGTCTACAAGTATCAGCTAGATTGTGAAATGTGTCCATCCCTGGAAGGTGTGAGGTTGTGGGTTTGATCCCCGGTATCCAAAAAAAAAAAAGAAAAAAGAAATGTGTCCATCATGCAGAGGATTCCTGGGATGGCCACACCAGGACATGGAAGGCTTGTCTCATTATCTTTCATAGAAATAATATAATTTCTTTTGTAACATTGTGCTAAGGGCTATGGGGGTGATCAACAATGGCATGTCCTTATGAAAGAACTAGTAAAATGAGCAAGAAGGAGCGAAAATTCAATTGGAGTTTTACTGCATCCACCAAGTAAAGCAGCTCTCCCACAAATTTTTCAGTGCAATTACATTCAACTTCATGTTTGATAGCTACATAGAGTTTATCACTCGTGTCATGAAAATAAAAGTATGGTCTTAAAAATACAATAAACATTGTGAATTATAAAAAATGACAGCCAAATATTGAGTGATCCCTTTGCTAAAAATCATTCACTATTTAAGCTTCATTACTATTCCAAGAGGTAATTACCAATATTAATTTTCTATTAATAAGTACTATATATTTAATATGAGTTATGTATCCCACGAATTGCTAAAAAATCCAAATATGAATTAGGAATAGCTTCTGCTTAAAGAGCTTCTGGAATGGTAGTGAAAGCTAATAATACAATACTAATTTAATGAGACAGAATTTATAATTAGAGTAACAGAGGAAAATTTTATGCTATGAGATAACAAAAATATAATAAATACTTCTAACTTGATAATTGAGAAAATCATTGTAATTACAATTAAGAAAATCTCATTTTACCACTGCAATGCATGTAAAAAAATATGACTCAACACAGACTAGAAGTCAGCTGGTTGAATTTACATTGCAAAAATATAAAACTAGTTTCTTATGAGGAATGAAATGAAAAGTGGAGTTATTTTAAAATGCCAGCTTAATATATAAACCAATAGAGATATTAGAAATAAAATTTCCCTGTTTCTCATTTTGATCTTCAGATCAACACAATTCATTTGGTTTCCAAAATATATTTTAATAAATATTTTAACAGTTAAAAAATACCAAGTATATATAGTAATACCATAAAGGATCCACATTTTCCTTATTTTCACCTACACACATATATATTTACTGAAGTGAATTTAGACTTTAGTGAGATACACACTTCAGATTAGTCTCAGAATTATAAATTTGATGTTATCATTGGGTAAGGTATATCATTGCTTTATTTAATACTTTGCATGTGAATTTATAAGTGATATTGAACTATCCTTCACACTGAAAACTATCTTTTCTGGTTTGATTTTATATTAGTTCTCCATTGCTACTTGGCAAATTACCACAAATTCAGCAGTTTAAAAGAACATCCATTCATTATTTTATACTTGCAGAGGTCACATATCCAGGAAAAACAATTGAGTTTACTGCTCAGGGTCTTAAAATGTTGAAAACAAGATTTAGATAAGCTGAGCTTTTATCTGGAGGATCTAATGAAGTTCATTCCACTTCATTCAAGTTGACAACTGAATTCTCTTCCTCCATTTTTGAGCCAACAGTGGATCCTAGGATGTTTCTAGTGCCTCAGATTTTCTAATTTCTCTGTTCAAAAATGATTGTATGATTAGGCTCACTCTGATTATGGCAATACTTAAAAGCTAACTGATTTGGGATTTTATATTTCCCAAATGTAAATGTAGTATTAATACTGTTTGATTAAAAGAGATGAGAATGTCCAAGAATGCTTTTTTAAAATTCTTTTTAAATATTCAAATAAACATAAGAAAAGGCATTTCCATAGGTAGAGGCACTTTGCAACCCTCCCACCCCACTCCCAATTCTCAAAACCCTCATTGACAGAGAGACTTAAAATCACAACTAAGAAGACTTTCTGAGGTTTAGAAAAGGCTTTCTCACAACCTTCACCAACATTAAAACTCTCCTCAGGTCAAAGCGAGTGACTAAGTTTTTAAAGTTATATCTTCTTGCATTTGCTCATGTTCAAATGAAAATGAATATATCAATTTCTATCTTGGATTTCTTAATCTTTCTTTTTTTATTTTAAAGAGAATACAGCAAAACAAAACAAATCAGAACAAAGCAGATCAGAACAGAACAATACAAGCAACACAGCACTTTGAAACAAGACACCAGGAAATCAACTGTGGTTACCATAATGTCTCTTGTTTTCTTCGAAATAGTTGCCCATACCTTCAGATGCAATAAATTTAAACAAAACAAAATAGTATAAAACTAATCAAAACAAAAGAATGAAAGCATTATTTGCCTTCAAAAACAGACAATAGGAAACCAACAATAGCTACCATAATATCTCCTGCTTTTCTCAAAATAGCTGTCAATACCTTCACACACACTGAAATCAAATGATAGAAAACAGACTACAACCAATCAAAACAAAGAATAAAAGCGTTCTTGGACTCCAAAACAATATGATAGGAAATCAACAATCTCTATCATACTGTCTCATTTTCTTCAAAGTAACTGTTCATAGCATCACACGTAATACAATCAATTCTTGTAAATTCTTTAGGAGAAGTTCTGGGAATTTATAAGCCTATACATGTATATCTATACTTTCTGTATTAGAGGGAAAAACAAAACAAAACAAAACACAAGAAAAACAAGAAGCTGCCAGGCCTGGTGGCATATGCCTTTAATCCCAGCACTGGGGAGGCTGAGGTGGGTGGAGCACTGTGAGTTCAAGGCCAGTTTGGGCTACAACTCGAGCACAAGGCGGGCCTGAGCAACATAGTGTGACCCTGCCTCAAAAAACTAGGACTGGAAGTTTGGCTCAAGTAGCTTAAGCACCTGTCTGACAGGCGTGAGATTGTGAGTTCGATCCCAGGTGCCGCAAAAAACAAAAACAAAAAACAAAACAAAAAAAAAAACCAAGAAGCTAAAGAGACAAATAAATAACAATAACAAAGAACCCAAGCAATAACAATATGGGCTTTTACAACAAGATGGTAGGAACATACAGTTGTTATTTTGTTTAGTTATCTTCAAAAGAGTTACTCAGATCACTAGCTATAGACTTGCAAAATTGATCTTATCCTATGAATGTTAACTGTTTAGTTCCAAGAACCAATCGATTCAGTAGTACTATCCTATCCTAAGTGTATATTTACAAATTTCTGTCTTTCTTCTTTTCCCTTCCTTCCTTTCTCCTTTTCCCTATCCGAGGTTGCACGACTAGCTGGAGGTCACTGTGCAGGCCTTGAGCTCGTGCCACTCAGTACAAGAGGTTCCCCTGCCACTCAGGGTGGCTGGGCAGGGTCCAGCCAGGACTCCAGACACTTCCCAAATGTCCCCGGATGTTTGGGGATGCTGGGCAGGGCCCTACCAGGTGAGTGAGGTGCCCAGGGTGCAGTGCCAAAGCTGCACCGCTACGTAGGTGTCGCTGTGCAGGTCTTCATCACACGTGACACAGTGCATGAGTGTTGGTCATGTACTCAGAATCCTCAATCCTTCTATTAATTCAAATAGTACAATTATAATTGTGATCTCATGACTTTTTATAACAAAACTACTGATTCTAAATTATAGTGAATGTTTCTCAACCATAAATAGAATACATTTTATTTATAAAATCCTTTTACACCTAATACTATAAAGGCAGTCAGTGACAAATAAGATGATCAGGTGAAAGTCAGCACATTTGTTAAAGTAGTATATAAATTCAATCATTCTATAAAAAACTATGCTAAAGTTCTCTTTAAACTGAAGTCAATTCCTGGCTTCGGGAGAGGCAAATAAAGCATAAAATTATTTACCTATAACGTGTTGGTATTAGCATATGTATGAATACTTAGTATAATTTTGACAAACATTTGAGAACATTTGCTATGTTGCCACATATATTCCTATAGAAATTTACAGATGGACCTAGATTTTTGCAGTGTGGTCGATACTGTGCCAGAGAAGGAAAGGTAAATAAAAAGCTTAGAAATTCAGATAGATAAATTACATAGGAAGGACTGCAAAAGGAAAAAAACAAACAAACAGTTAATTCAATCAAAATTAGTAATTATTCTACTGGAATTTTTCCACTGGTGAATAATTTCTAGAGGATTAGTTGGACTATAATTTCAATCAGATTTGTTTTTCTTTTAAACTAAAAATAAAAGGACTCAAAGTAAGCCTTCAGTCATTTCTAAATCAGAGGTCAAGGGCAAACACTTGCTCTTCTTTTTCTCCTAATTTGTTATACTTACACACTATGTTTTTATTACTGCATGATTGTGATACACATTAATTGCATTCAACTTAGGGGATTGGCACATATACATAACCATCTCTAAAATACTTCCTGCCACAAGTATAGATATTATTTTAAGAAAATTAATTTGTTATTCTTTCATCTCTATTATCTGGAAGAATTAACATAAGGCCCATATTTTGTGTTCATGTAAAATAAGTCAATTGACTTATTTTGGGTAGAAATTAAATAGCAATAAATTATGTTTCATTGTTTATTTAAATATTTTTGAGGGAATTCCATTTCCTTACTGATTATACTTTTAGCATTTACCATTTATTCTTGTTCCAGTTTTACCAAAGCTTTGAATTATCTGTCACAAATTTCCTGAGGATTCATTAACATTTAATTGACTTCCATATGTAATTATTGTAGTATTGTTTATCTATGATGCACTTGCCCCAACTTTCCACCTCTCTTTAAAATCTCTATTGTCAGGGTCTTTTCTACTTTATTATTATTTTTCTCAAATAAAATACTTTCATTGATCAAGTTGCTATAAGAAAATGTCAGAAACTAGGTAACTTTTTAGCAACAAGCATTGATTTCTCATTGGCCTACATTCTGAGAAGTCCAAGATCTGGGGCATCAGTGGTGCCTACTGAGGGTTGGTTGGGTGGTACTTTCTAGCTATGTCCTCATTTGGTGGAAGAAACAACAACCAAAAAACCTCCCACCAAAATCATTAACAGCAAAAAAATACATTAGAGCCCTCTTTCATGGGGCATTAATCTCATTTCTAATGCTCTGTATTCATGATCTAATCGTCTCCCAAAGGTCTCACCTCTCCACACTATCACCGCAGTGATTTCCCAAAGGTATGAATTTAAGATATAGGGAAACATTAAAAAAGAAGAGAGCAATGAATTTGGCTTTATTATCTTTTAATCTTTTTTCAAAATTAGTTTGATCCTGTGCTCAGTCGTGTTTTTTCCTTCCAGTTACTTGAATTCACTTTTTCAAAAAGTTTTAAATTGGATGATTACATTAGTCATTTTCAGACTCTCTTCTTCAAATATAAACATTTAAAGATGTATCTCCTCCTCTACTGCAAATGTATTTTACATATTTTGAGTTATGGTATTCTGATTACTCTGGGGTGTTCATATTTTGCATTTTCAAATAAAATATTGTTGCAATATGAATTACTTGTGGTAGTTTCCTTTCATTTTTAATTACATTTTTTACTTTTTGGAGTAGAAGGCTAACTTATTTGAAGTATGTTCAAGAAAATATAAAGTGCTCAAAATTATTTATTCTTTATGCTTTAAATTTCAGCACATGTTGCTATTTGTTTGGTGACCAGATGGATGGTTTACCTTTGTTGAGTCATCAGAAATACAATGAGTATTTTAGAATTTTTGCAAGTGAGGTTCAATAGTCATAATTCGAACCTTGTTTGTTACCTGTGTTCTTACTTTTTACATTCTTGCAATTATTTCTCTCAAAGTAGAAGTCTTGAAAGCATTTCGGTATTTATTAGTATTTTGTGTCACAATTTTTGTGTTAATAAAATGCAAATAGAATACAATTGGTCTGTTTCTTAGGGATTGTAATAACACAATAATTTTTAAATATTTAAATTAATCATCCAATTGTTTAAATAACAACTTCAACTGAATTGAAATTCTTTCAATGTTATTTAAATATGTTACAATATTTATGTATTCATTTTTATGTGATTTTAAAATATTTATCAGCTATTAAAATAGTTTTCCAGAAAATAAAATTATAGATGGATTTTATTAGTTAAAAGAAAGGTTGATACAAAATTTCATATAGAGTACGACCATCATTTTAATATGTCAAGATGTCACCAATAATATTTTTAATACGTAGGTAATTTTTTAAATACATTGAAATCCCTTTGAAAGTTCATTCAGCATGGTAGCATTGAAGTCAATCCAGTTTTAATAGATTATCATCTGTAGGTAACTTTATCTTCATTTTTGGACACTGTGTAGTCTTCTATTTAATAACTTCAGGTTAAAAGGAAATATTCTTATTATATACAGTTAAAGTTGTTAAAATATATAACATACAAGCAATCACAAATGAAATGTGATACTCTTAGATTACATTTTTGTTCTGTCAAGCTTTCATTCCTGATATGATCATCATGAAAAAAATGTAAGATAATAGAATTCAAATTTATTTGAAGTTATATAGCATCATACCATGATGTAAAATATTTTATCATTGCAATTACAGAGAGTTATAAAAACATATAGAATGCTCCTTCTATATATATACTAATTATATAAAATTATTATTTCAAATTCCTATGAATAAACCAATCAAAACTAATGGTACCTTTAATTACATTGTAAACATAATTATAAATCATAAGTGACTTTTAATATTCAAGATAGTCCTTATATTTTCAAGAACTCTGAAAGGTCTGAGGCATTATCCTTCTGAAAAGCTAACAATTTAACTTGCCATAGTTTCATGGATGCTGTCAAAAGATATGAATTCTAGTTCAAAGATAAAGGGGTTTTGGACTAGGGATTTAGTTCAGTGGTTCAAGGACTTGTCTGGTAAGCATGAGGTCATGAGTTCGATCCCTGTTACCAAAAATTTTTAAAAAGGTGGTTCATTACTTTTCAAGCAGGCAGGATGAACTTCATGTTAATAGCAGGTCCCTTTGCTTTCTCATTTGCACAGGGCAAAGTGGAAGAGCTCAGATGGAGGCTGCACAGACTTGGTGAATTTACATTACAGCTTGAGTATCCCAGTGCTTAGGAAACTCAGATCATTCAAAGAGCTACCAGCTATCTAAGAAACCTACAATCTGATGGGAGACATTATCTCTTTGATTGTGAAGATCAAACAAATTTGCCCTTGTGTTGCATCCAGATTCAGCTCTACATGTTCTTAGGAGGTGGGGAGGCAGGATGTCAGTGAGAGGACTGGGAAATAAAGGTAAGAGACAGAAAGCTGAGGTCAGGTGGGCTCTTCTTTCCTGATGGGAGGAAAGGAACTGCTCAACCACTGCAGAGCTAGTATTTATACACTAGGAGGTTGCTGTCAGTTTCAACTCCTCTGCGTAGCAACTTGTTTGCCTGCCTCACCTGGGAACCTTGCATCCTTGGTGCTGGAACAGCTTGTTTATGTCGCATGTGTAGGACTCTCCGTGGTCTCAAGTTTTGCCTTGCTTTTAGCCCCAAAAGTGAGACAGACTTCCAGCTTCTGTTGCTCTCCACACCTTTGGGTCTCTTTCTTAGTAGGAGATAGTGATCTCAATCTTCCAACACATTTTTTCTCTACAAGCAGCTTTAAAATGATAGCGAAGGAAAATGTTAATACATAACTTGCAGAAATGTGAGAGATCTGTAAAAATAACTCTCCCAAAGTGAATTCGCAAATTATATTTTCTATTTGTTTAAATTTCCTTTAAGCAAATTTGTCAGGGTCTGCCTTGTACTATGTTTACTAATGCTTATATTGTTGAGATGTTGTCTATAAGTTCAGTCAGAATGTTAATAAAATTATTATATTTGCGAAATGAAGTGTTACATCCAAAAATAACAATCATAGTTAAACCACAAATACCACTAAAAGAAAATAGAAACTACTGTATGTTCCTGAAAAAGTTTACTCATGTGCATGCTTGAAGTCATAATTAATCCACCCAATAGCAGTTCTTTATTTCTAACCTCCTTATACTAATATTTAGATGATGCTGACAGTACATAGAAAAGACAGGACTGCTGAAGAAAGGGTTAAATTATCTTTAGAGAAAAATTTCAGAAAATTTCCTTTCCTTATACTTCAGACTGTATAACTAAGAATCCTTATTTTCACTGATCTGAATAGAAATGCTTTGATTTAAAAATGTTTTTGAATCAGGAAAAATGTACTGGCAAATTTTCTCATTTTTTGTCAATAAGCACTTCATTTACTTTCGACCACGTACCTAATATTGTGCAAGATGCCAATACACATAATGATGGAAAGCATAAAGGTCAAACGCAAATATTCGAAATTTGATGAATAAGTGAACCTGAAACTGAATTTTTGCTGTAAAACTATTTTATTGCAAAGAAAAACCAAAATTTTAGAATTTTTTTTTCTTTTTCAAATCAATGTATTTTATTTTATTTATTTTTTTTAATTTTATTTGAGCGAAGAAAAACAAAACAAACAAAAACTACAACAACAACAACAAAAAAATGACATATATTTAAAAAGATTTACAGTTTGTTTTTGAGAAAGTCAAGCTAGTAAGTCTGTTTGCTTATGAAAGTGCCTGAATACAGTAATCATTTTCTTTCATTGCTTAATACCTCAGTTTATTTTAGGACGAAAGTGCATTTCAACTACACCTGATAAAATTGTGTCCTGTTGACTACTCCATTTCATTCAGACCAAAAGTCTTGAATTACTAAATGTAATTATGGTATGGGCTGAAGTAGTTGCAGTTAAAAGTAATATATTCTCATTCTGTCTCTCTCTTTTCCTCTCTCTCTCTCTCTCTCTCTCTCTCTCTCTCTCCCTCCCTCTCTCTCTCTTTCTGTCCCTGAAAGAAAGAAACAAATGTGTGAGTTCTGTTATTTTATTTTAATTTTCCAAAATTTCTCTGGAAATGCCTGCTGCTAAATATACCTGGAAGGTATTACTATGAGAGTTGTCATGGAATTTGTGAGAATTTTGACTTGAACTTTGATCTGATATTTTTTCTTCCAATATTGTTGCATAGTACAGAAATACATAAGAAATAATATAATGTTCATATGAAAGTGTTTCTCTTTCAGTACATAAATGATTCAGTCACTCGTTACTCTGGAGAGTGAGGAGGCTATGACGTCTGTTGAATAAAGTGTATGTTTTCCTGCCAACTCTAATGAGGCATATAACATAAGTCATAGCCAATTTAGCTATTTTGGTGCCAACAGACTATTTTTTTAACATAGCTGCCAATAGTTACATAATTAAATGTTTTGTACATGATTTATTCAAAGCATATTAAAATATGTCTAAATCAATAAATTATAAAGGTGATTTGAGCAAATTTTTATAAATTTGATATATCCAAAGGAGTTATTGAACTGATACATTTTGTTAAATTTATTGTTTGCTGTTTAACATTTAGCTAAATAACACTTTTCCCTTTCAACTATAGATTCTCCTCCCAAAAAGGAAGAAAAATGTGTAATGAAGATATCTATCCTGTCACTCTCATTAAATAGAAAACAATCTCTACAATATATGACTTTACAATAAACAAGAATACATCCAGTTTTATTAAACTGTTTACCTTCATAATGTCATTTGTGTGTTTTAAAATTTTTAAAATATACTCCTCAAAGCATTTCTCTTTTTCATGTCCACACTACATAACTACTTTATTGGTTACAAATATTTGCACCAAAAAGAAAATTTCAATGAAAAATTAAATGCAGTTTTCCTGTGACCCAAAGAGCTCTAAAGTAGAGAATATGAATTTTATTATTATTTTTTAAATATTGGGAACACAGGCTTGAGAGATTCAGGGAAAGAAACATAAATTAGAGAAGTCAATTTTGTTGGAAGCAGTGCCTTTGACAGATTCATGGCAAGATGGAAGAATAATTTTTGCTTTGAACAGTAGGTTGAAAGATTAATGATAAGAAATAGAAAAATCATTTTTATTGGTGAATGCAGGGCTAAGAGATTTGTGACTTAAGAGTCTTTTCTTTATTTTTGGAAAGTGAGAGTCTCAGCAAATTTTTTAAATGATTTCTTTAATTGTCCATAATTCAGTTTATTATTTTGTAAGAGCTGCAGGTCTAGTGTGCTGATAGTTTTCCTGTACACTAAAGTTATGCTATACATGCTACAAGAAAGTTAGTTTACAAATATTTGAGTTTTATACGTTCATCTGTTCCTGTTAAATACAACATTTAAAGATTGTAAGAGACTCGAGTCATCCAAAAGGGCATTATTTCAGCATATTTTTAAATCCTATTTTTAGGTATTCTATGATGTTGTATAAGGAAAAATGGATACTATATCTCTAAGTACATAAATAATTTTGCAGAGTTTTTGTGTTCATTTCTCCCTCATACAACATATCCAACATGAAGACTGTGTGAAAGCAAGTCTTCTAATTTTGCTACCAATTAGTTCCATGTATTTCAACGCATTTACTACATAAATTTCATTAAATCAAAATATTGCTCTAATAACATTCTATATTTTATAGTCATTTAAATCTTTAAAGTTCTGTGTTTTGTTATATTTTGTTTAATTTTGTTGGTTTTGTTTTGAGACAGAGTCTTGATATATAGTTTAGGCCAAAACTCGCTATGTATTCCAGGCTGGTCTTAAACTCATAACGTTCCTTCTGCCTCAGCTTCCTGAGTGCTGAGATTATAGTTATATGCCACCATGCCTAGAGAAATCATTTAATATTTTATTCTCTTATTTACTGAAAATAGTTCTACTCTACTATTCTCTTTGCTTTTCTAAATAATTTCATTCATTTGTAGAGGTCACCTTAAATTCTAACTTTTTCATTAATAGGTCATACCTATCTACACATTTCTAAGAGGTTCTTTGTAACTATCTTTCCCATCATTTGCCATATAATTATCATTCTTCTTGAATGATAACAAATATTTGATAATGTTTTAGTTATAAATGATTTTCTTCAAAATAGATTTAAAAGCATAGGCATATAAACCACAATGTACTTGGTCATAACTAAATTAAACTCATTTAAAGTGCACAGCAGTGGTTTACAGATCAAACTATGTTTATTTATTTTTATCTTTATTAAAGAATAGTCCCTCATGGACTAATTCATTTACTTTATTTTATTTTACTTTCTATTTTTGGCACTGGAAATCAAACTTAGGACCTTGTATTTGCCAGGCAGGTACTGCGCTGCTGAGCTATATCCCTGGGCCTTCAACCATTTATTTTAAAGATGATTGAGCATATATTTAAATTATTAACAGTTTTGGAGATGAAACAGAAAACAGAACTGAAAATATAAGTATTCTCATAAAGACTGTGCTAGTGCCAAAAACCTACAATATACTGGTTTTACATAAGTACATTTAAAGATTCCATATAGTGATTTACATGAAAAAGAAATGCAGGGGAAACATAAAAGCTGGCAGAAAATATTCTTTTCCTTGGAGGAATTAGGCAAGGAAAACAGGACTACTGTCCTTAGAATCTGGGGTTAAAAGGACCCCCTATAGGCATCAGTCTTAAGATCAAGGAAACCAGTAGTACTTTGAGACTAACATGTCCCTTGTGATGACCTGATAAACTTGAACCTTCCGTTTCACCTTGAAAACATTCTTTAAATCATGCTGAAGGGGTAGTCAGATAACTACACCGGAGTTCCTTGGAAATAAAAATAGGAGTTTGTATCTTTCCTCTTCTCTTGTGATGTCAGGTGTTTGTGAGGACATCCTGTGACAGCAGTGAACATAAGAGTTGCATTAGGCTCGAAAGAAATAGAGGAGAGTAGTTGCTATATTCCTCAGTGTTTTTTGTAACTCACAGAGCACCAGAAGAGAGAAAGAGACAGAGAGAGACAGAGACAGAGAGACAGAGGCAGTGAGGCAGGGAACAGGGCAGTAGGGAGGGAAGGAGAAAGATGGAAAGAAAATGAAAAAGGTACAGAGAAGGAAGGAATGAAGGAAGGAAGGAAGGAAAGAAGGAAGAAAGGAAGACTACAGCTGGTCAGTTCCACATTCAGCTAATTAATGAATTACTCTACCTGAAAAAAGACATTTGGGGCTCTGGATATTTGGTGTTACTGAAGGAAAACAGCGTTATACTCTTGGGAGTCATCAGTGACAGAAGACTTGACGTGATCCCATCCATTATTCACAACGGAACCAAACATCCTATCAAAGCACTCACTGAAGAAAAACGGAAAAGGCTGAAAGAATACCAATGGATTACTACAGCTCATTGCAGTTATTAGAGAAACAATTCACAACTTTGAGAGTGGCTCAGCAGATAACCTCTCAGGATTAAAACTAATTCCTAAAAATAATGCATTTTTAACTTATCATTCAGTTTGTTTTGAATTCAGCTTCATGGTGCAACTGCCTTTTATGTGAATTAAAATGATTTCCCCACTTTGTATGTAAAAACAGAATTCATTTCTCATCCTTTCTTTTAGTTTCTTCCATCCACATTTAAGTTGCAAAAGAGAAACAATTCTATTAATTTTTGATACTTAGCATCTTATGTTTAATGAAAACTGCATAAGGTATTCAAAATAATCTGTGGTGTTTAATATACAGTCTCTCTTGCTATTGAAACAAGTTCAGTGTTATTCTGAAAATAAGCTATTTGAATTTCTCTATACTAATTCATACAGGGATCTTCTTTTTTTTTTTTTTTTTTTTTTTTTTTTGCGGCACCGGGGATTGAACTTACAACCTCGCGCCTGCCAGGGCAGGCGCTTAAGGCACTGAGCCAAACTCCCGGCCCTGTTTTTTTTTTTTTTTTTTTTTTTTTTTTTTTTGAGGCAGGGCCGCACTATGTAGCTCAGGCCGGCCTTGCGCTCGCGTTGTAGCCCAAGCCGGCCTCGAACCCACAACGCTCCGCCTACCTCAGCCTCCCGAGTGCTAGGATTAAAGGCATGCGCCACCACGCCCGGCTTCATACAGGGATCTTCTTAAAAACCTTCCTTACAGATACTGGAAAGCTACATGTGGGGATAAATTCACAATGAAATTGTAAGCATATATTGATCAGTTATTAAAAATTGTTAAGAGTATATTACACACATGATAATTAAATATGATAAGCTGCATGTTATTAGAAGTAGAGCTCTTGTTAAAGCATGAAAGCCAATTCCTAAAAGAATCACAGTGGAAACCTTTCTGCTGTCACCATTTCTTGTTTAGTTTCTAACAAATCAGTGATTTTTACATTGTTGTATAGTGGTTCATGAATAAAAGAGTTATTATTCCTCAGTGGAGGGACTAAGCAGTAATAATGAACAATTTAAAGGTTTGTATTGGTATTGCTTCAAACTCAAACATTGTAAAGGGAACATAAAGATTTAATTTAAGCTCCAGAGAATAGAGAATTAGAATCTGCCAGACTTAGGCAGACAGATCTTTCAATGTCTAAATTATTATTATGTGCTGTTTCCTAAATATGCTGATCTGTGTTACATATCAAAAAATTTTTAAAAAGCTCATTGTATCTGGAGAGGAGGTTGATATTCTAAGGTAAAATCAACAATTTCTTCCATAAGGCAACTGTTATAGCAAAGGTGCCAAATCACAGAAACAAAACTACTTGCTTTCTTCAGTAAATTTAAGAGCACCTGGAAGGAAAGTGGATACAGAAGCCAATTTAGAATTCTAGCCAGTCTACCTTCCTTCTCTCACTGTTTCTCTCCTAACATCATCACTTATCAAATGGAAACAATGACCAGAGAGATCTCAGAAAATGTTCTATGTGCTCATAAATATAAAGTACAATCACCTCAATGTGACAAGATGAAGTAAATGAGTGTGAAATGTATCTCGGTGTTAAAAAAAAACAAGTATTCAAGGTGAAAAGCTAAGTAAGATTACGTAGAGAACAAAAGTAAAAGTTTTGAGGACACTGTGAAATACAGCAGATAAATCAAGGGTTTAGAATGATGCCTGCCTGGTCATAAATTGAAATTTACACTGCAACTAAAAGTCCTGAGGAGACTAAGACTGTTCCATAACAGAGCAGTGATGCAGAAAGAGGAGAGTGGCACATTGTTTCTGTTGCTATTGTACTTCAAAATTTTACGTATTTTGAAGATTATTATACTGATCTTAGATGTTTTATAAATGTCGACACAGCATATCTATCAGTTTAGTTGATTTCCACCTAATTCAGTTTACAACACTGAAATAGTTTATATTGAACATTTTGAAAAAATAGAGCTGTAAAGATAAAATAATGTTTTTCCCTATACCAAGAAATTGTAATATAATAAAGAGATGAAAAGTTCAGTCAAATATTACAGAGTAGTTCTCAGGAACCTTAGTTATGCATGTGTGGAAGCAACAAAAATGCATGCGATAGCATCATAATAACACTTGCAGTTGGTGCACACCAGTGCCACACATGGAAAGGTGATACTTGAATTACAAGTGAAAAGTGGGTACAAACAATATAAACAGTAGATGGATAGGCAAAAGACAAAATTAAAGAAATAGAGTAGACAAATAGTATTTCTAAAAACAGACACAATAGTTCTAAAATAACGTGTGACATCACACATGCAGAAATACCCCTTTGATTACAGCAAGTAAGTGGTCCAGAGAGAGAGGTCCCATCAAAAATAGACAATAGTTTGCAAATATATGAGACACACAATTCCATTCATGTTTCGAAGTACTTAACTTTTTTTTTTCAGTACCAGGAATCAAACTCAGAAACTTGCACTTGCCAGGTAGGCATTGTGCCACTGAGCTATATCACTGGTCCTGGAACATGTAACTTTTATGTTCCAGAAATAATTGTTATATAAAATAACACATTCACACACAGCTTTACAAATCTCAATATAATCTACTGTTTTTAATACAAATAAGAAACTAGAATAAAAAAGGGTCTGATGAGATATACTGCATTATTTTTTTAACAAAATGCTTGGATTCTACCACATGAAAGGATATATGAGACAGTTTAGCAACTGTTTCCTCCAGAAATAACATCACTGGAAGACACTCTAAAACTTAGCATGAAAATAAGAAAAAAATGGTATATAAACAAATGTTATATAAACGTAACAATTGTTACCTTAGAGATGTCACACAAAGTAAGCAGGAGAAATGCTGTCTTGCTAAAAATAGTTAGCAAATACATTTTTCGTGGTGGTTAACAGTATTAGTCCTCTATTAACAATCTCATTATATTCAACAGTGAGGTCAATTTGGCATAAATATTTTTGTAGAAGGATTTTTAGCACATGATTCAATTCCCATAATACTTTTGGATCTATTTACATTTAATATTTTGAATTGAGTCTGTTTAGTAGTTAATCTTTCCATGGATTTTCACATCTTATCTATGTTGTTGAATTTATTTGCATAAAGTGTTAATTATATTCCTTATGATCAGTTTAATATATGTAGGGTCTCTAGCATAATACCATTGTCATTCATGTTTTGATGATGCATATATTTCCTTTTATTTTATTTTTATTAGAAGTTATTAATTTTGTTTGTTAGTTTTAAAACCATAATTTGTGCTTATTCTTTTATTACTTCATTAGTTATGTTGCTTCATAAACATTTTCTGTTATAATAATATTGTACTTAACTTTTAATTTTTCCACATCCTTTGGATTTAAATTATTATAAAATATTAAATATGATACTGCTACTATATGATACAGCTACTAGATGGAGTGCTCTGTAATAACTAATGAGATACTATTGGTTGATGATAATACTCAAATCTATCTCCCGTTGAATTTCACTATGCTCACCATATCAATTACTACTTCTGGCTTAAATAATTTGTGATGAATAGTCTATAGTTATTCTTATCTTTACTACACTTTGATATCATTGTTATCTACCTCCTTTTAAAGCTTTATTTTTCCACTGGTGAAGAAATATGTTTATGATAGTCTTTGACTTAGAATTTAAATTTTTGTCCTGCTTCATTTCTTTTGGAATTTTTGGATTTTGAGTTTATAAGTTTTTATAAGATTGCAAATGTAGGCCTACAATTATATTTTCCAAAATGTTTTCAGTACCCACAGTTCTCACTGTAAGTCTAATTACTTACAGGTAGAACTAATGATTTAATGGTTACTGATCACCTTTCCTGGTTTTTTTGGTTTTGTATCATTCTATTTAGTTTCTATTTCTACTTTCACATTCAATAATGCTTATTTTTTCCATAATATCATTTTTTCTGATCTTATCTCATTTTTTTTCTTTCATTCAATGTATTTTGCATATCAAGAAGTTGTGTTTGTTCCTTGTTCCTCTCCTTCATTTCATGACCATTTTTTCCTTTAAAATGCTTAATGCCTTCCTTTGCTAATCTTGTTGCTTCTTTAATTTTTTTGGGTGTTCCAAGAAAATTTTTCTAATTAAACATCTCAGTTTTGTTTCTAGAGATAACTACAAATTTTTATGAAATGAGGGTTTTTTTTCTAAGCTTGTTTTACATCTTTACATTTCTTGCAAACTTTTGTCATTTTAAACAGCATTGAATCTTGTTCTTTCAGGTAATTTTTCATGACATGAATTTGGTCATTTGAAGCACAAGTTTGGGTATTGTTATGACCAATTTTGGGTCACACTTAATCCTCAGCTAGTTTATTCCTACTGCTAAAGTATGACTCTTCTTGATTCTCTTCTGAATTTCCTAGTTGTTCCTCATGGGTCTTCCATTCTGGCTGTTTGGATTTCCACTGTATCATAGTACTTTATAAGCTCTGAAATTTGTTGCATTAACTGATCCAGAATCATTGTATATTGGACTCACAGACTTTCAAACTATTGCATATATTCTTAGACCTGAGAACAATATAAAGAGAAATTCTGTGGAACATTTTGGAGTTCTTTCTTTGCTGAGATACCCTCAGTCATGAACCCTACTTGAAGACATGTGAATATCTTGGCATCCTCAAATCTTGGTTCATCCTCCCTAATTAGACAAGAACTTGATGCCGTCCAGTCCATGGATTCACCTTTCCTTACCAGGGTCTATAAAGAGCCTTTCAGAAGAAAATTAGGTAATGATAAGGCTCACTTTACCTTGTTCCTTTCTCTTAGGGTTCATCTTCTTATATAGCCTGTGGTCCAATATCTGGAAGAATGTTTTTCACATAATTGAACTTTGATTACAATTATTCAATTAGTATAGAAAGCAGAAATTCCCATTTAAAATGCTTTATGAATAATGTTATTTTTCTTAAATATTAGAAATATGCTATTTTTAACTGGCATTTATTTTTCAAAATGACTTTTGTATGCGGTGTATCCGACGCTCTATCCCAACAAAAACTCTCAATTTAAAAGCCAATTGGTGGTGCGACCCTGCCTCAAAAAACCAGGGCCGGGAGTTTGGCTCAGCGGCTTATGCGCCTGTCAGGCAGGCGTGAGGTTGTGAGCTCGATCCCCGGTGCCACAAAAAAAAATAAATAAATAAATAAAAGCCAATTGGAAAAATTAGAGCTCTTTATTAGCGCAGGCCTGCCGATGCAGTGTCCCCATATGCATAGGGAAGACTGCGTGCCGTGCTGAGGAAACAAACTGCTTTTAAGCAGTAAAACCGCAAACACCTGGGGTGGGGGATGGTTTCGTTCGTTGGGGTATTTTCAAGCCTGGCTAGGTTTCGGGGGAGTGGCGCAATACAGAACAGAAACACTGTGCTTGGGAAAGTACAACTTGTGTTAATCGGGGCATCGCGTCCTTACAAGAGCAGGGCAAGCGGGGTACTCTCAGGCAACAAGGGGGTCACATTATAACAGTATGTAACAGCTTCATAATTCCACCAATATCAATTAAGAAATAAATATTTCAAAAATCAATATGAATTGTTTTAATCTTCATTTCACTTTCAAAATGTCTGTATGTAAATGACTGTATGGCTATCCTACTTCTATTCTGCTTACTGTAGTTCCAAATGTATACTGTAGGAAAATTGCACATTACAGCTACAGGTTTAGTTCATATATGCTACACTGACAGCCTAAACTACTCAGTTGTATTTTGTGATTTGCTTAATGGTGAATAATATCTTCAGGTCTATGCCAAAAAAAAGGAAAACATAACCTATTTTTGATTAAGATGCATGATCACATGAAAATTTAAGTTCATAAATAATTTAATATATTGTCTTTATCTGTAAAAAATACATTTCAGGTGTGGCTAATTATAAATGACTTCTGCATTTCTTAATTGCTTTTTAGTCATTCATTCATTCATTTTTTTTTTCTGGCTTAGCCTGATTTTACATATCTGATAATAAGGATGAAATTATTAAAAAAAGACCTGCAAGATACAGATAGTTTTTATTTCAAGGTATTCAGTGTGCAAGGGAAATTTCACATTTTTGCTGACTCCCAAGTGCTGAATGTCATAGAATATGTCCATTATCTGGAAAAAACACATAAAACACTTTCTAAAGTCGAAACTTCCCCTTTTGGAAACTACCCAAAATACTCTGTGGAATTTTGTGTTTCCTTCCATGCGGTGGAGCTTGTTAAAAGATAGGGATTTCAGGGAGTGAAAATGTAGTAGGATGTGACATAAACAAGTATTTCTTTTAGCCACGGTGTTCTGAATTAGTAAGCAAAGTTTGGCAGGATAATGGCAACAGGGAAAGAGATCAGATCAATTAGGGAGTTATTTCAGAAATTTAAATACAGAATCATGAATATAGGTAAAGTAGGTTTAAATATACCAACAGGGAACTGAAGGAGAAAAAAACAGAAAAATAAAAAATGTTTTCTGAGCTAAAATTCAAAAAGCAGAAGGAAAAAAGTGATGACACTATATGAAAAAAGACATTGATTAGAAGGACAAAAAGATAAACACTGATCATTTACTTAACTATTAGAGGAAATCTACTTATATTCATTTAAAAAATGAGAAGACAAATGTCATATTTTTGAAAATAGAAAAAAATAATGTTCAGAAATTGTAGTATATTGTAAGAGAGCAATCTTGTAGAAGGATTTAGATAAATGTAATTTGTAAATTAAAATAGAAACAGCATTTGGATGTAGTTTTAAAGGAACTAGTGATGTTTTTGTGGTTATTAGTGGTTGATATGCTTCCCCTTCTCTTGTCAGTGATGCTGAGAAAAGTAGGTGGAATGATTCAAAATTAATTAGCAGACTTTTCAGTTCCAAAACAAATGTTCATGTTTTTAGGAATAAACGATATCATTAAAAAACTTGGGTTTTATCTTAAGCATTATTATGCTGTGTATGTTAAATCATAGATAATTACATGAATAACTTCACCTCTTTCTCAACTCCTGTATTCCAAGAGAGCAGGTCAAACTTAAGGTTGTACCAAAATTCACACATTCCATGCAATGAAGAGAAAGCAACAGAAATGAAGTCACAGACCTTAGATATCAAGGACAAATTGTTTGGGAGAATATTTTAGAACAAGCATTATGCCAGATTTATAATGTTTGCGGGTATAGTTACCAATTATTCTTATAAATAAGAAAATCAATAAAAATGAAAGGACAAAGAAAAAAAATTCTAGAAGCAGGAAGAAAATAAATAGAAGAAGAAGGAAAAGGAAAGATTGCTATCTTAACAGAATATTCGACATAGAAAATAGAACCACTTGAAATTTACCTATTAGAATAACAAATCAATGTAATTCCAGCAATACGTTTCTCAAGTATATTCATATTCATACCTGAAAAATGTATTCAATAAAAATGTAACATCAACATTATGAAAACAATCAACAAAATCTAACATTTTATAGCATTTGCTATGTTAAGGTGTCATTTAATAATTTTTAAAATTTTAAAAATGAAAGCCTTACTTAAATTTTGGGGAAATATTTGCTTTTATTTGTGCTGAGGAAATGGGTATACAGAGTGCATTCATTTAAAATCAGTGAATATCAGTGCATACCTTTAGAAGTTTTATACAGGGTTTTTCAATATAATTTTCTGGACTTTATTAAGGACATGCAATTTTAGTTCTTTAGGAATTTTTTAATGCTTCAGTTAGAACAATACATTTGAATTCACATAAATTTAGGATCACATAGATTTTTAATCTTACTTGTGTAATATCTTGTGATACTGAGCATAATTTCTTCACCTATTTGAGAGTATCAAATGATGTATTTAATAAGTTAATTTATTTCCCACTTATTAACATAAAAATAAACCTAATATGTGAAAATATACAAAACTGATGATTATTAAATACCCATATAATAAATTCTGTAATGTACACAAAATTAGAGAAATCTATTTAAAATTTATTGAGATTATTTTCAATAATAGATAAGGGGGCTATTGCAAATATTTAATAAAGATATTTTACTTCTCAAGTGCATGACTACATATGTATGTTGTAGCTACACATACTTACTAATTTGATATGCACTGCTTTACTAAAGGATTGGATTTTATTAATATTCTACATAATGAATGCATGAATGCAAAAAGGAATAACACTTGCCCTTATTTCAGAGAAATTCATGAATCTATTCATGCTCTAAGAAATTTCACAGATTTTGTATTGTCATAAATCAGGACTTTCCAATAGCCAATTTTTCTCCATTTTAGTAATGAATTTAATCCTACATTTAAAAGGTAGTTTTATGCTTGCTCCTGTTGTAGCAATTCTTTAGTATCTATCTTTATCTTCATATCTATGTACATAATAAAGTATATTGTAAAACAAATGGCCCAAAGCCAAAACCTATATTTGGTTCTATTTCATTCCATTATTTCTATGGCGTGAGGATGAATTTGTAAAACATTGAAAATGTAAAGCCGAGCGTGGTGGCGCACGCCTTTAATCCCAGCACATGGGAGGCTGAGGTAGGAGGAGCATTGTGAGTTTGAGGCCGGTTTGGGCTACAATGCGAGTGCAAGGCCAACCTGAGCTACACAGTGCAACCCTGCCTCAAAAAACCAGGGCTGGGAGTTTGGCTCAGTGGCTTAAGTGCCTGTCTAGCAGGCGCGAGGTTGTGAGTTTGATCCCCGGTGCCTCAAAAAAAAAAACAAGAAAAGAAAATGTAAGCGTAAGACTTTCAGCAGGATGTGTAATGATACATCTGTATGTGCAGAAGTATATTCACCAGAACAAAGGAAAATATGACTGTGCTTTTCTATATTATAAACATAATTTAACATTTTCCACAGTTTCTGATTTTAGGATCTAAAAAGAAGTTGTTGCCTTATATTTTTTAGTTTATCCCTCGCTAAAGGAGTGATATTTTTCAGTTCCCTATTTTATGGCAGAAATATGGTTTTAATTGTTCACTTTTTTATTTGTACTAAAGAATTTTCTCAGCTGCATTGCCAGTCTTTAAGGGCTAATGGTAAGGTCTGATTTGCTTTGTAACTACACAAAGAATTGAGGTATTTGTTCAAAAAACAAGTCTCTTGGTTACTTTTCTCTCATTGCTGAGACAAAATACTTGATATCCAAAATTAAGGAAGAAAAGGTTTATTTAGTTCACAGTCAATCAGCTCCAAAACAGGGTGGCATGGCACAAGGACAACACTCCAAGGTGGCAAAAGACAGCAAAGGCAGTAAAAGCAAAAATCAAAAAGTGGGGAGAGAGAAAGCCTCTTCTCCTTCCTTATATTGTAAGCAGGATACTACCTCCCCCAGGGCATGTATGTGGAAGATATAATGTTGAGTGAAACAAGCAAGAATATAAACTTAACTACTGCACAGTATCTCTTATTTGAATGATCCAAGGTATAAACAAGAAAAGTGGTAAAGGATGGATAGAAAGAGACACGTGGATGAGTCTCTTGCAATAGGGAAGTGGTCCAAGGGAATGAGGATAAAGTGTGAGGAAGAGTGGAGGGGAAACTGAAAATAAAGATGTGCCATATATAGGAACCTTATAACCTAAATTAATACAAACACTGGCTGCCATAACATGTGTTAAAATTAGCAGTAATATTAACCAGACTGAAAAATGGGATGGGGGATTAGAGGAACAGGGAAAGAAAGGACAGGAGTTATGTAACCACTCCCAAGATGATTGTAAACTGCATGAACTATAAGCATGTACTAATAAAATCAAAAATTTTTAAATTTTTGTAGAAAATCATGAATTTATATATCACCTATACCATTAAATGGGCTATGTTTCACTCCTTGCTGTGCACAACAAAAATTCAAGGTAAAAATCAACAAGATCTTTGTAACAATGAAAATGTATTTCATTTTCTTCTAAACCAACATCCAAACTATTGTGAGTGTTATCTAGCTGACAAATATAACCATGTTTTCTTTTGGCTTAGATAGTGTGAAAACGGTTCAAACAGTTTATATTTCATATGCTTCCATAGCTTTTCTCTGTTCTTTGGTCCCATATTTTACATGATACATCATCATAGTAAAAATAGGCACATCCTTCAAGATTCAAATTCATTGCATGTCTCCAAAATCCTTCCAAACCTGAGGACGATATCATCCTCCCCTTTTACATGTTCTCCTATATGTGGACTTACTTTACTGTGGTATAGTTGTTCTTTGGCGGGACTCTTCCTTGGCCTTTGATAGTGAAATTCAAATTTATTAATAATACATTTCCATGAAGTAGAAGTGTGCCTGACACAGAGTAATTTCTTAAAAATATATGTTGAAAACTATATGGTAAATGAACTAAGCATAATGAGCTAAGCCCTGGGGTGAGACAACTTAGTCACAGATGAACTTCAATTGGACATGTGGTCTTCTGTTGGACTATATTCCCACTTTGGTCTGTGTGGCTGCAGCATATCACTTGACCGACAGTTTTAGGACAGGTTCTATCAAAATTCTAGCAGGAGTTTCAAAACAGCTAAAGTTTTCGCTATGGGTAACAAAGGGAAATAATCGTTTTCAATCATGTGTGATACACATATTCTTTGGGCAACAAAGTTCTGGCATAATAAAAATCAGATTGCTTAATGAGAATACAGTTTTAAAAATATATATATACAAGTAAGATGCATATATGACAGTGAAGGATATATATATTTAAATAAAATTATGCATACATTTTTCTCTATAAAATGGAAACTGAATTGATTCAGGATAGAAAGATAAAATAATTAGAAGAAATTTAATATATGAAAATATTAATGCATTCATCATGAAAGTAAACCTATCGTCAATTCATGTGACACCTTAATATGACTAGACATTTAAAGTACTGAATGTTAGCCCTCTTCCTATATGATACTATAAGAATATCTCTATCTCCAAATTTCAACTCATTTCTATGAAAGTACACTGAGTACATGAATGGATTATGTAGTTACTTCTTCCAAGGAAACATACATATGGAGAAGAGCTTAAAATTGATCCTGAAACCGTATCTCAAAAAATTAATGTAAGCATACAGTTAATATCAATTCACAGGAAAAAACTTTAATAATGTGTATATAATGACAGTACTCTATATTAACTCATTTAAAATGTATATATAATAAAATATACATATACAATGAACAAACTTATGAGTTTGAATACACGTGCAATCATGTACATGCTATCATAATCAAAGTAGAATATTGGCATCAATTCTTATTTTTTCATAGGGACACTCCTGTGGTCCATACATCCCCTCTGCCCCTCCCTAGGGAAATCATTGCTATACTGAGTTTTGTTTGTTTTAAAATAGAACATTGTGTGAATCTACATAGTATTCTTCCTCAGGGGCCATGCTAATTTTGTCTGTTTCATTCCAATTTTAGTATATGTTTCACTGAAGTAAGCGCTGATCAACTTGTTTATACCAATCATTTTTCCTTTTCCAAAATGTCATAAAAGTAGATTCACAACATGTACAGTCTTTCAGGATTGCCACGCTCCACAGAGCAGATTCCACTCCTTATAGTGCTCTGTTTGTTTTGTCCACTTTGCTATGGAGCAGCATTCTACCACATGTCTGCACAGTTTGCCAACCCAGCCACTAAACACTCATCTAATTTATACACTGGTCAAATTTTATGGGACAAGTCATATGCCAAAAAGTACTAAAATGATTCTTAAGTACTTCATTTGAGTTCAATATTCTTATTCCTAGTATTTAAAAAGTTGATTAAAATATTTAGAATATACAACCCAAAATGTGGGTTATATTATTTTATTTTACTTTATTTTTGAGGCATGGTTTCTCTGTGCAAATCAGGCTGGCCTTGCATTTAGTGTGTAGCCCAGGCTGGCCTAGAACTTCTGGAGATCCTCCTGCATCTCAGTTGGCCAAGTGCTGAGATTACAAGCATGAGCCACCACACCTAGCCTTATTTTATATTTTAAATGATTTAAACATTTTGAAACAATGCATAATTTAACATTTAAAAACTATTTAAAATTCACTTTAGTTTATTGAAGTATTGTCAAAAATAATATACACAAAAGTAGTAGAGATATATTTTACTTTGAAAGACAAATGTGTTTGTATATACTCTCTTCCATCATTCTTGTCTACTAAGATCAGGGATTTTTAATCACAATTTTTGTATGTTTTTATTCTTAAAATATCTCTCATTTATTTTTGTTAAAATGCAATAAATTATTATTGAGTATTTATTAATATTATAGAAGTATTATAATAATTGAATTTGCATTAGTAAGCTATCTGGATGTCTTAAAGAATTAACATTCAATTTTATGTCCATGAATTAACAGCAGTTCCAACAACCATTATTGGGGAACATTTAAAAATGGCAGATAGCCAATAATATACTCCATCCATCTTTTAGATTAGAATAGACAAGTATGGTACTACTGCCTGCCTAGAAATTCAATTTCTTTAGAGAAATGCATATGATTGGAAATTGAGACTTATAATATTAAGCCTTGTTTTCCAAATTATATTATCTCTAGCATTATTCAGAGACATCTATATAAAACAACTGTATAAGTCACATTTGTTTTATACAGTTTTTTCACCTATGTACTTTAATTTCTTTTTTATAATTTCTAATTATAAAAGGAAAAGTGTAAACATTATGAAATAAATTTCATTTATAATTCTTCAAAGACAGCAAAATACAATCTGCTAATTGGATCCTTATATTAACTTCTTTTTTAAGACCCACCATCCACAAGATAAAATGGCATAATATAATCATATGTGAGACAATGATATTAAACAGCAAACATGTGAAATTTTCCTGGAATTAAATAACAGATCATCTCATATGCCTCCTAAGATGTGTAATAGTTTGTGAAAAGAAAGGGGATAAATCATGCTGCACCATCATGTTAACAAAGAACTACTTAGTGTACCATACCTGTTAAATGAAAACAAGAACAAATTTATGTATTACATTTCTTCTAATCACATTAGTCTAAGTCTAATTTTACTAAAATAAGAAAAAACACAACTGGAGTTGGGAAGTAGCCAAGAAAATATTAACAGGAGCAATTTCTCATGAAAAAAAATGCAGTTATTACATTCTTAGCAGAAAATGATCACCTACATTGTTAGAAAAACACAAAATTACATTATTCAATTTATTCACTCTATTTCTTCCACATGGGTACCAGGCTCTGTCTTAGGAAATTGATCTCATGAAAGAACAAGACATATTAAAAAAAGTATTACATCCGTTGTGAGTTCGATTCCCAGTACCAAAAAAATAAAAAAGTATTATGTCATTGAAGTTTAGTTATGATAGCACAATTGAAAACTGCAATTCATCTTTACATAGTCCTAGTAGAAGCATGTAGAACCGACTCCCAAGGATGAATAGGTATGAAGTGGAGAAAGGTACTCAGCTTACCAAGAGAAAGGGAGGCACCTATTTAGAAACAGAAAAGGTATGAAACTGTGAAGAAAGTAGAACTCCTGTCTGAAGTTCAGAATGTTTAAGGCTGCAGTGGACAGAAAGGAGAAAATGAAAATATGCATGACTTAAGATTTGGGCTTTATCTTAAAAGCAGTAAAAAAGCCATTTGAATACTTGAAATATAGGAAGTAAATAATCAGATTTACAAATCAGACGCAATTTATGAAGAAGTTTAAGAGAAATCTGATCTGAAAAGTCCACCAATCTGAGGCTTTCCTGATAAATTCTGGTATTCAGAGATTGACAATGTGCTCTGAGCAGAATAGCTTACATACTAGAATCTCAGAAAGAAAATTTTAAACATTGCATACATTTTGGGGCACTTGGCAATTCAAAAAATATTCTGCAAGCATTCTTCAATTGAGAAATACATCTGTTTGTTTAATGCACTTCCTATTCTTTAATTTTTTTTATTCTTTACTTTTTTAAAGAGGAAAACATTTTTCCACATAACCTCTTGTTAAGAGTCAAATAATCTTTGGTCCAGAATACAGTCTATAAACACTTTGTCCTTGAACGCATGTGTGCTAGGGTAGAAAATGAAAGGGTACAGTAATTATTGCAAAAGTAGGATACAAGTTTGGGTGTGGTGGTGCACGCTGTTATCCCAGGACTTAGGAGACAGAGGCAGGAGAATCGCTGAGTTTAAGCCTGGGATATACAGTGAGTTCCAAGTCAGCATGAAATACATAGAGAACCTCTGTCTTAAAAAAAAAAAATACAACAAAATTGACTATGAAAATAACTATAAAATATCTTATGAGATAAGAAGATAAGATTATTTAAAAGGTTCTTGTTTTGATATGAGTTTCATATATCTTGAAAAAACTAAAATTTAAGCTTATGGATACACAAAGCAAGAAGAATTGTAAAGGAAATTGGTAAATACTACTTAGGTCTTTGGAATAAACCGGCTAAACACTAATATCCTAGAGCAAAAGAGGGGGGAAATATTTACGAGTGAGTTGTAAAATTGCCAATGTATTCAGAAATAAAATATTAAAATTTTAGAATGAAGTCAAAAGTGATAGCAGGGCAGGAGCTTGAGGTCATTAATTAGAACTGGGGATTTGTGACAGCGGTAATTCCAGACATGTCGGGGAGCATGAAAACCTGAAATGGAAAAGTCAGAGTAAATACGGATGTGCTGAATGTGTAAGAGGAAGTTTCATACCACACACACACAAACACACATACACACACACGCACGCATGTACACACGCACGCTGAGAAGAGGTAAAGAGAATTCAGACAGCAGTAGAGGAATCATCAGAATGACATGCGCACATCCTTCCTGACTCATTTATAAACTCCACCTCCATTGTTTGTCTGTAATTGCTGAAGTTTCCGTGCACCCGGCCACTTACTTCTTTTCACTTTTATTCATACACCCTCATGAGGTAGGCTTATTTATTTATGTGTCTTCACACCTCATTATATTGTTCAGGTCTTTTCCAGCGCTGATCCAACACCGATTTCTCCAAGTCAGAATCATCTGTCTGAATATCTGCTCTTCATATTTCCTTACATATTTTTCTTGCTCCATGAACTATAAATATACAAACCAAAACAATTTTCAAGATAAAAGTCAGATCATCACTTCACTGTTCAACACTAAGTTTTCACATCATTCCTTTAGAAGCCCCAAACCTGGTGAGTGAAGCCTAGACGATTTCACAAGCTAATGTGCCATTTGGATCAACTTTTATTACTTTTGCTGCTCTGAGCTCCATTTTGTTTTCTCTTCCACACAAGTCATCACACTAACATAATAACTGCATTTTTAAATTATGACAGTGAAATCCAGAGGTACTGTACCACTGAGCAACATTCTGGCATCTTTTCCTTTCTCTTTTCATTCCTTGTTTTCTTTTCTCTTTGCTTTGCATTTCCTTTTTCTTTTCTTTTTGTACCTTTTTTCTTTTCTTTTGTTTTTCTTTCTTTTCTCTTTTCTATCTTCTCTCCTCTTCTCTTTCCTTAGACTTTCTCTCTCTCTCTCTCTCTCTCTCTCTCTCGCTCTCGCTCTCGCTCTCGCTCTCGCTCTGGCTCTGGCTCTCGCTCTCGCTCTCGCTCTTTTCCTTTTTCCCCTTTGTTCTTGTTTTGATACAGGGTTTTGCCAAGATTCAGGCCAGAGTCAAACTTGCAGTCCTATTTCCTTGATCTCCCTCAGTGCTGGGATGACGCTCATGTGCCAGGAGTTATTGGCTCACAACATTCACTTACTTCTTCATGACTGAGAACTCTGCCTGCAACGATACATCATCCCGGCCATGCTTTGTATTCTTCGATACCTGTATGTATGAGTCCTTCGGATCACCAGGATACTGTTCACAGGCCACTTTGTCGATCAGGGTTCCCTAATCATCTAATCTTAAACTGGCACTTCTCCTTTGTGTCAAGGAATTCTCCACTCCTTTTCCTCAAATAAAACATCAGGCACACTATATACTCTGATAATAACTATTTGAATTAAGTTTAAACTGATCGTAATTTCTTTAAAGGCAGTTTGTCTTTTGATTCAATATTATAGCCTAAATACCTACAACAATGTCTGACTTATAGAAGGAATTAAAATTGTGAGTTGAGTCAATTCACATGTAAATATAGTTTATATATATAAAACACAAGTATTTTCCATGTTCTTTTGCACAACTTACAGAAGATATTAAATGTTTAAAGATATTTACTTTACATAAAAATTAATTGATATATTTAATCCAGAAGGAATTTAAATTAAGAATGAAATGTGAAAAAAAAAGAATGAAATGTGTTGTAGAATATTTTCAAATGAAAAATACTTGTGTGTCTATTAATGAATCAAAATGATCCACTTTGAATATAAAACCGTGTGTAGTGAAAGAATATAGATGCATTTAAATGTGCAAAGTATATGATTACATCTATATAAAATTATAGGAAATGCAAGCAAACATACAATAGCATTCAGAGGATCAGTATTACCTATAAATGATGATTTGAGCAAGGAGGAGTGTAGGGAGGGAGAAATTTCAAAAGACAGAATAGTTTTGAGGTTGATGGTAGGTTCACTACCTCTTTATGGAAATGATTTCACAAGTGTATACATATATCGAATTTATCAAAGACATATATGTATCTCATATCAGTTATACCTCCAGAAACTATTTTAAAAAATTCTTACGAAATTAAGAGATAAAGATTCATCATGATTTCTGCCAAAGACAATGACAAACGAAAATTTGGATTTAAGATAACAATGCATTTTTCTTTGTTTTTCAGCAAAATAGTAGTCATTGATTGACTTACTGCTGTTTAATTTGTGTATGCAAACAAAAATGAATTATCTAAAATGTAAATAGAATGTATAAACTTTTCTATTGGGAGAAAACAAAATGCAATTTAGAAAAATTGAAATAAATTGACTGAATTAATCGCAAAAAGGATAATGTTAATAAATAACTTGCGAATTAAAAATAACTTCAAAATAAGAAAAGGCTGTTTGCATATATTTGATCTAAGAAGACTTACTCTACAGTTAATTCTGAAAATGTTGACCAATACAGTAAGAACATAAAATGTAAAAAAAAAAATGGTAAGGACAAGGAACAAAGAGTTAAAATAGTTTTTGTTCATAGAAGATAAAACAAGGCATATAGAAATATGACTAAATCTACCAGCAACAATTTACTATTTAAAAACATACAAGGTTGATTGGCTCGAAAAATAACCATAAATAATGAAAATAATGCAATTTCTAGATTGCAAGATTGAAACTATAGTACACATATTCAGATAAAAGCACAACTGCAACTACAAAAAATGTTACTTGGATCAAAATTTAACGAAATCATTCAAAATGAAAATAGAAGATATAGAGGTCATAAATGAAGAATTGTAACATAAAGAGGCCAAAAATCTGAACCAGAGGAGTTGTTTAATAAATTCTGTCGAAATTCCACTCAATCAAAATTCCAATCAGTCAAAATTCCACTAGACATCTTTCTAGAAGTAAACAGACAGGCAAGACACATGGCTATAAATTTGTAAAGCAAGAGAATGTAAGTGCAAGATTGATATTCAAATTTTTAGAAATCATTTCAAAGAGATATCAAATAAGGATTGTGGGCAAAATTTCCTCTCTCTCTCTCTCTCTCTCTCTTTCTGTTTCACACACAAACATACACACTCATACACACCAAAACACAGTTATATAGATATATAGATATATATCTTCATCTAAATGACTATTCTAAGCCTAGGAAAATACTTTCTAGAACAGTAAGGTAGACTATAATTCCATATTCATGGCAAAAATAAGAAAGATAAATTTAATCTTAGAATGTTTCCAGTTTATCCTTATTAATGGCTGAGTAGTACTCGACTGTATAAATAACCCCACATGATTTTAATCTGTTCATCATTTGATGGTCATTTGGGTTGTTTCCTAAATTTAGCTAAATTGATAGACATTGATAACATGTTCTTAAGTGAAATAAATTGGACACATGCTTAAACATTAGTCTCTCTGGAGTGAGAAACTGAAAGTGTAAATAATAATCAAAATGTATAATAGATATTGTAAAATAGGCAGTAATTGTTCAAAATGGAAAGGGAATTGGGGAAGGAGATGGAGAGAAAAAGAAAATAATGAGAAAAAAAGGATACAAAGATACAAACTTTGTGAATAAAGAGAAGAGGGGTTGAAAAGAGGAGAGAAGAATGGGAAAAAAGAAGAAGAAACAAAGTATTTCATGAACAGGCTGAAATTCCCTATGTTGAATGTGACCCTTATGTCTATCTAAATTGTATAAATAAACTTAACAAAAATGCAAATTAAAAAATAATAGTCTCAGAATATTTTTTTATAGACTCTCTCATAACAACTTGTATCACAAATGCTCAGTCAATAATGCACTGTATTGCTGATTATCCTAAAATTGTGCACAGGTTTTGGGGTTGATCTCTCAAAATCTACTGAAACTGAAAAATGATTACAATTTTTAAATCAAGAATTAGGTATGAAACTGTGTAAGCTAAACACTTGCACATAAGGATCTAGGAAGCAGACAAGAGAACGTTGATATATTATTTGCAAACTAATAAAACTAGATACACTCTCAATGGCCACAACAAAATGAAAAATTAATAAATAACAGACTTTTCTATTTTTGCTCTTGAACACTATGTACAAATTACAATTAAATACACTGAATCTATTTTTTGTTTGTTTGTTTGTTTGTTTGAGACAGGGCCTCACTATGCAGTTCAGGCTGGCCTTGAGCTCACTTTGTAGCCCAGGCTGGTCTCAAACTTGCAATGATTCTCCTGCCTCAGCCTCCTTAGTGCTGGGATTACAGGCGTGCATCACCACACCTGGCTTTACACTGGATCTATTAATAGCAAATTAATAGACCTAGAATGTAGCACACTGAAAATCAAATAAAGAATTTCATAGTATAATCTGTACAAAAATAAAATTTGTAAGAATGTTACATATGGCATTATAATATTGTAGAAAAGTTATATAAAATATTTCATAAAGATGGATTGCTTGTAGATACACTGCCAATATTGTCAAAATTTGAAATTTCATGTTTAATATTAGCTCTGCACAGTATTAGGGCAAAAATAGGACTTCATTGCAGTGTCCTACAACTACTTTCACTTAGTATCTTGTTTAAAATTATTTCATAAGTATGTTAAGATATTTTTGGCCACAAAATATATAAATAGAAATGTATATTTTGTGTGATTTTGAATAGAAAAATAATAGTCTTTTGGATACATATTTTCTAATATTCAGATAAAATTCTTTGAAGGGCCGAGATGTGGATCAAGGGTACAGTGTATACTAAGTATGCACGAGGCTCTGGGTCAATGCCTAGTAATAAAACAAAAAAATTGGAGGGACATGGAAATACAATAAAACCTTCTGGATTTATAATAAAATTTGACAATGAAAGGGCGCATATGATTATATATGATCTCTTTGGAACACACATAGTTCAGCAATCGAAAGAATATTAATTTTCAAAATCAGACAAAAGGAAATCAGACAAAGATAAAAGCTATCATGTTTATAATAGCTGTCAAGTTATAGTTGAATAAGAAAAAAAATGAATGTGACAATTGTGATTTCAGGAAACTTTTTGGACTTATTTATGTATTTATTCACATGTCAAATGCTTTCAAGGAAATTCTTGAACATGGAGTCAGTATATTAGTCAAACATTATGTCCATCCATATTTTGATGAAATGACAAAACTCCTCTCTTTAGCTTCTTCCTATTCATAATGGTAATTTGGGAACATAAAAGAAGTATGATTGAGCTTAGGACAAACAGGTATGTGAGGAAAATATTTATGGAACTGAATGATAGCATCAGTCGTTATTTTTGCTCAGAAATTTTGTATGTAGTTCATTTTAAAAGATTATTTCAGTTTAGCCATAGAACTAATTATCTATACTACTCATCATATGTTGTTTGCTTTTTCACTTAAAATATGGCCTTCTGATCACATTAAGTTTTCTTAAACTGATTATTGTTACTGTCAGAGAAGATGCTAAGGATAACGTGAGGTATGTTGCCTTTGGCACTCGTCCATTTAAAGTGGCAGTTACAAAAAGTCACGCTTGAAATAAGTCCAAGTTCATTCCTAAAGACTCCATACAGTGATGGAATTTTACTTTTAATCTTCTTCGGAAAATAGGATACAAAGGTAGTGCCCAACACTAAAGCCTAATTTCCAATGTTAGCAAACGATTTCCAAAAGTACCCCTGGCTTCATGTGGACTGTGTTTGGAAGGCAAATAGTGATGGAAAGGCAGTGTTTAGAAACAAAGGTGTGATCTTGTCATTAGAAAGAATCTTATTATGACATATTATTTTTCTCTTGGATGAGATGCAAAGCCTTTGCTTGACATGCAGGCAGTCGAGATTTCACGTGCTTATGCTCCGATATTACAATCAGATTTCACTCCTCTTGTCTTGCTTTCTTTTGCAAAACTTTTGTGTTCCTCTCTGATCCTTCCATGTTTTTCTCTGCCTCATATCTTCAAGTAAACAACTTCCAGATTTTAATATACTCCAAAATTACTCTGTCATCTAATTCTACCACAAAATCTCAAATTTAGTCTCATTTCTTTAGGAACTCTTCCTTTGATTTAGATATATTTTCATTTGTTTGTGGATCCCAAAGCTTTTTTATAAAAAGAAGAAGGGCATATGAGGTTGAAAACTTGGCAACTATTATTTAGTGAGCCCTGCCTATATGTCAGGCATTTATTAGCTCTTTTAATCATTACAACAGCCCCATGAAGTAGAATCTACCATATTATTATCCCCATAGTCATACAAAGTTTTAGAGTCTAGTTGCAGTAACTTGTCCAAGTCAACAAGGCTAGTAAATAGTGGGAAATTACTTCTTCAGTGTGACACATTGTGAGTAACCCTTTATTCTGTGAGAGCAATGGTTAATGTCTGTCTTGCTCATCTTTGTGTATTCTCTGAAGCCCGGCACATTTATTGGATAAATGAACTATAGGGATAGTATGAACTGCAGACAGTTCGATAGTTATACTATAAAGAGTGCTAATGGATGTGAGAAACATTTCTGAGTGACAATCACAACAGGAGTACTTGGCACCAAATGCAATAAATAAAATCAAGTTGTTCCTTAGTATGGGGACACTACCCATGTAGTTTAATCTCAGGAATAGTTAAGTGAGTGCAGAAATTAAAAACCTATAGCAGTGCAAAGTAATACTGAACTATTGTTTGTGAGATCAGTTACACTCCTACCTGTATTACATGATTAAAACAAACGAATGTAAAATATAACAAATAAGCTCCTAAAATTGGTCTTCTATGTGGATAAAATAAATAGCCATCAAAGATTATATCTTTTGCTTCAACTGAATGCTTTTATTTCACTGTAAGTACAGTAAATCAAATAACGCCATTCAGTCTAAGGACCACAATCACTAACGAGATGTCAAAAACAAACAAATGGAAAAAAAATAATGAGAGAATTCAATATAAATATATAACCACAGCAGAAATTTGGCTATTTTTACTTAACTGTCATCTACTAAAATCTTGATAATTCATAAGATAGACTTCTAAACCTAGTATTTAGTTGGAAAACCTGAATAATCTAAAATCAATTTGCAGTTATGCTTATTGGAATTGTGCAACACTAAAGTAGGATGGATTTTATCAGAATTTCAGGAAACTTATTTCAAATAATGATGAAGAAATGATTCTTTTTCATGCAGATATGAAAGCAATAGATTTTTAGGGTTATTTTTGTATTTTGTTAATTTTAAATGGAAAAAGTGGAAAATATTTCCTTATGCTCAATATTTTATTTTATTATATATATATCTATATACATGCATATATATATATGCATGTATATAGATATATATATATATTTTTTTTTGATACTGGGGATACGCTTAGGCCAGGCATACGCTTAGGCCACTGAGTTAAATCCCTGGCCCCATTTTTTGAGACAGGGTCTCATGATGTAGTTCAGGCTGGCTTGAACTCACCTTGTAGCCCAGGCTGGTCTTGAGCTCACAATGATCCTCCTGCCTCAGCCTCCTGAGTGTTGGGATTAAAGGCTGTGCCACCACACCCAGTTTTTGCTCAATATTTAAAATAATACCATTTTCATTATATCTATTGGCATTGCTTATATTAGGTATCAGTAGTCTAATTGATTTACTTCCATCAGTTTGAAATTAATTAATCATAACTACCTATGCTTTTACTACTACTATTATGAGTCTCTTGATATTATGTAAACATTTGACTTAGTCATGTACTTTATATTTAATCCTATGTAAATTTGATGATTTATTTTTAATCACTAAATCACTAGTACACTTTTGCAGTTTGACAGCTAAATATTTGTAGTCGGTTGTTTTCAAAGAGTTTCTATACTTTTTTAAAGCTGAGCAAGTGTTTTTTCAAACTATCGAATTTCATTTCACTTTCATTTCATTTCACAAAATTATTCTTTTCCCATTTTGCAGGATTGTCAAGAAAGTCTAGACTTCTGTAAGGCTGCCAGTCTACAATCAAAATTACCTTTCTACCACATAGCAAAAATCTTTGCTTTTAGCCAGAATCCCATTTACCGCAAGGATACTGTTGGCAATAAGATAGCTTCTTTCAGTAGAGATAATATTCTGTGGGTAAGACAAATGCTCAGTATGACTATGTAGTTTTAGATTTGTTCTGCAGGCCTCAGAACTGTGATCATGTAAGTTGAAAAATATGTATTGTCCTCAACATATGCTCTACAAGTGATATTTAAAATCTGACTTATACATCAAAATATTTTATAAAAAGACAAAACCAAAATATGTGTGGCTGTATTCCTACCCACCTATATTGAAGATATGAGAGCAGATTAAAATTCATATAAATAGCAAGTTTCACAGTTTTATTCTGAAAATGTAAAATCTCACTGATTGGCCTTTAATTATCCTTAAGAGATTATTGAAATGATATTGTGCTCCAACTTCATGAAAAAAATTTAAAGCATAGAAAGCTAATTTCATCTTATGAATATTATATGTTTGAGCCATATGACCCCTGGAAAAATGAGCTTTTAATATGATTTTTGACTGTCTTTTCCTTTAAGAAACTTGTATTACAGAAAAAGAAAATGCAAAATGTAAATGGAGAAAATTAAAGAAGTGTAAATGAAGAAGTCATATTAAACAAAGGACTAACATGTTTAAGCACTTGCCTCTATTTCGTGAGGAAGACATCAGCAACACAATATAGAAGTCTCTATGAGGCAAAAACATGTACGAATCTAGTCAAATTAAGGGATCGATGACAAGAATCATTACAAGTAATGGTAATAAGACAAAGAGACTACATCGTTTCTCCTTCTCCTCCTCCTCCTCCTCATTCTTTTCTTCTTCTTCTTTTCCTTTTTTTTTTTTATTTTTATTTTTTTAGTACCAGAAATTGAACTCAGGATCTTGTGCTTGCCAGGCAGGCACTTACGCTGCTGAGCTGTATCCCCTCCCCTATTATTTCTTCTTGATCAAATAAAGTTAAAGGCCATTCAGAGATTAATTAGGAAAATATATATTGACATGTAAATTTCTACTCATTAAACATGAAAAGAATTATGTCACAGATAACCCTAGAGGAGTTTTACTCTATAAAACATAGGCAATTTTGGCACTAAGTGACAGCAGATAGCAATAATTGTAGGTCTTTGGTAGGCTGAATCAGGAGGATGACCAGTTGGAAGCAGGGCTGCACAACATAGTTACTTAGTGAGACTCTAAAAAATAAATAAGAATAAATAAATAAATAAGTCTAATTTATAAACCCAATTCTCCTTGACCTAACCATAGATTTCTATTTGTATTATTTAAATAACTAATAACATACAATGTTTTATATCTGTATGTGAATGAAGTTAATCAAACTCTAAAAATTACATATGTGTGTGTGTCTATGTATATACATATGCAAATGGAATAGCATGGTGTGTGGAAAGAAATGTTAGGTTGTTGGACAGTCATTGAACAAAGTATCGTTGAGGCATCAAAACAAAGAGCAAGATTACATATTCAAAATAAAATTGAGAAAAAAGTTCTGGAACACGTCATAAAGGTAAATATGTGTGTGTGTGTGTGTGTACTCTGTTTCTGCAGTTTGATTTTCTCTTTATTGATTCATTTTATTTTTATTTGGAAATATTAAGAATTTACATACATTTGGGAAGCCAACTGAAAGCACATATACTTTCAGTTTTCCAGACTTTTTAAAAACTTTTTTCCATTTATTTGTTTGCTTGTTGAAACAATGTCTAGATTTGTAGTTCACACTTACCTTGAACTTGTGGAGCCCAAACTGGCCAGGAACTCAACATAATCCTCCTGATTCATCCTCCCAAATGCTGAGATTACAGTCATGTGCAACCATGCTCAGCCTCCCTAATTTATTTCTTAATTAATCAATATAGCATAAATAATTTAAAAATTCAATATGCAGTTATTTTTCATGTCAAATTTTGTTGGGAATTCTTTTCTTACTGAGAAATAATTCCTCTTCTTGTTAATTTTTCCTGTGTCTGTGGAATATTTCCTATTGCTAGAATGAAGCTGAATTTAGCATCTTCTCCTTCCTATTTTTTTCACTTTTAATAAATGTCAGTATCTGATATCTAAAAGTAAAAAATAAAATTCTGGCAAGCTTTGTTATTGTGATGCCACCCAATTTGCTAAAAGCTACACAGCAAATTTGCAGAAAAACATCAAATTCATAACCTATAGCTAGGGACATGATTTGATCCTCCTTTCCTTAGGAGTAAATCCTTGAAAACCATACTAAAATAGACGTGGAATCTCATGGGTACAAGAAACAGAAGGGTTGTTGGCCTTGATCCATTACCTGTGACCTACTGAAGGTGAAAGTAATAACTCAGTTTGTGAATGTTTCTATTTATGAAAATTTCGGTTTGTAAACAGAAATGTTTGGCAAAATTTTACTTCCACCTGTGAACTCTGCATTGTGTGACAAGCACATGGTTATCTTCCTTGCAGGAACAGGAATGTGGCCATCTTCCCAGAATCATGGGAAGAGTAAAGTTTGTGAATCAAGGTACCACCGTATGTCTTTTTCCCTATTCTCCCTTTCCCTTTCTGAATGCCCCATTCTTACCACAAGGACCCAGTGGACTGTTACAGCAGGGTTGTGCCATGACATCTGTAAGAAGGAGAAAGCACTGATCTATGTCTTACAGAAGAAAGAAATCCCTTAAAATAAGAGAAGAGGTTTCTTAAAAAATTCATACTTGTAAGCCAAAGACAAATTACCAAATCTTAGACGACCCCAGAAAATCATGAAAGCTCGCTAGTTGGCCTCCTTCTTTTGTTAAGGAACAGGTTGATCACTGATGTCCTCACTCTGAAGCTTCCATTAAAGTATTTTATGAAATTTATGCTGATGCCACAGATTTAATTTCCATTATCACTGAGATGTTCCTTCATGTCCATTATTAATATGATTTGTAAAAGCTTTTGTTAACCCAGTTCGTATTTTCAAATGTTCCTCTGTTTGATGACCTAGAGATAATTATGCTTATAAGAATGCTTCAGAATTAAAGTTGAGGAATGTTGCGAGATTGCGTGTGTGTGTGTGTGTGTGTGTGTGTGTGTGTGTGTGTAGGGTATGTAAAATTGAAGAACAATTGAGACAGGGAAAGATGGATAAGGGAAAGTTGCCTGGCCATCATAGGAGTTTACTCTCAGACAAATCGATGTTTGTAAAGTGAAAGTTGAGAAACTGGAAATTGATTCTCCTAAAACTAATTGTGTAAGGATCCCTTAGAAAGCTATCATGCATCCATATAAGTATCTTTCTTTAGAGATGCCTTATCAATCATCAAAGGCAGTAATGTCTTCACAGTATTCCATAAAGCAAAATGGCAATAATTCCGTTTTTTTCTCCTAGCTGAACAGAAGCATGGAAATAGCAAAAACAGAAAAAGTACCCAATCTTGATTTTCTTACTGAATTAAAGTACATTTACCCTTTATGGCAACAGAGTAATATATATGGATACATTTTGAAAATACAAATTATTGTCTGAAAGTTATGCTTTGAGCATGATAAAGTGATACTAGAATTCTGGGGGGAGGCAGAAATTTACTTTTCCAAATGTAATTTCAGTTACTTCACATAGTCTGCCCTTTCCAAAGTAATGCAAACTCTTGAGTTAGAATTTATTAGTTATTTTAAGTAGATTAAATCATTTTTCATAATAAGCACAAAAAAGTTATGGTAAGAATATAAACAAATATCATGACAAGGAGCTTTAAAATATAAAAATGAGGCTTTAGGAAGAACATGTGTTTAATTCCAAAGTTCAGGTTATTGTTTCAGTTAGCCTTATGTTCAAAAATAAGCATTAATTCTGTTCATCCTTCATTTACTTTCCACCCAAAGAATCCTAACAATATCTCTCAAACAAATCAAAAACTAAAAAAAAAAAAAAAAAAAAAACCAAAAAGGAGGAACAATAAATTTGTATGCTCATGTTGTTGCTATTGCAAGTATTGGCTCCTTAAAGCAGACAGAAAAGAATATTTGTTGAATTTTAAAGGAAGACATCAGAGACAGAAATATTAACATGAGTATATTTTTATGCATGCACACAAACTCATATATATATGTACATGGATATATATTTACATGACTAGCCATCCTTACACATATCTCTATGATATTTTTCCTTTAAATTTGTCCCTAGTTAGGTCTTTAATTAGATCCTCCAGGTTTCTCAAACTTACCTCAACTATAGCAAACGGTAATTTTCTAGCATGTTATTTGAAATAATGGGTGGAAAATGGAAAAAAACTACTTGACAACGGTGTTGCAGTTATCTTTAACTCACACAGATTTTATTGCTTTCTTTTGAGATGTGTCTTGAGTTTCAGGTTCTCCATGTAGTTTATGTCCTACAAAGGGATTTTATGAATTCCTAATCTTAATGTTCATTATTCATTGTGCGCATGTGTGTGTGTGTGTGTGTGTGCGCGCACGTGTGTATGTATGTCCTCACATTCTAAATCTGCAATGTTTGCGGTAGCTCCAATCCAAGAAAAGGTGAAATTGGAAACAAGGAAGCTCAAAATTTAGGATCTCTCCCCTGTGTGGGGCAACTGGAAGGCAATGGGAATAGCATAGGCAACTTTTGTATTCGAAGTGATGTTCTGTGTTATAAAATTAAGGCCACTCCGTTTACATGATTATCAGACTCCACAAAACTCGACTCTGTTTCAGTTTGTATTTGGCTTTTCACTGTAACATTATTCTCATTGCTATCACTTACCTGAGTTGGGATAAATTTTGTCCGGCAATACATTTGCCCCAACATAAGTTGCTAATTTTTTAAAGAGGAAAAACAACAGAAACAGCGGTACAAAATTTCCAAACAAGATAGCAGGAGAGTGACAATGGTCAATGTATAGCATGTTGTTATTGTCAAATTAGGTGCTCAGATTAGAGAACATAAGCATGAAAAATGATCAAACAATATAAGCAAAAGTCTTTCTTTTCAGGGAAATAGTAGAAATTAGTAGTATAATTATCTTAACCAATCTTGACCCCATCATCTTAAAAAAGGGTTATTCCAGAAAGCTATGAACAACTTGAAAAGTAAGGAATAGAAATGGAGGCAATCACCAAAGACTATCAAGACCCTGTTAAAGTTCTTCAAACTGCTCATACTGAGCAACGAGGTCTTTGAGTTTTATAACGAAAAAGAGATGAAACCTGGCTTGTTGTATCTCAAACACATCTTGGATAAAGAGAATTACCATGATTTTTTTATGTTATCTTTTCTTCCAGCAATTTCCACACAGAAAATTTTTGGTGGATGAAATCAAATAGAAAAGCACAAACTGTACTTTTCAGTGCTTATATGGTTTGATCAATTTTGCATGCCTTTATTTTGTAATCTGAGCAACTACTTTGGATATGAAAATATGCAATATGTTAGCCGTTGTCAATTTTCTATTATCTGGTTATGAAATTACCATTGTTTTTATTGTTTTCTCTTTAAAATAAAAAAGAAATTAAATAGATAAGGATAAATAATTCAAAACTACTGTAATTGGGTTAAGACAATTGCAATCGGGAAAATTTTAAATCAATTCTGTTGAAACAAGAGGCAAGAAAGCTTTTAAGCACTAGAGTGAGCCACTGGAAAAATGTAGAGAATCTATGGCAGAAGGTTGCTGTGTGATTGGGTAATCTGTGTTTCTCCTTGCAATTATCTTAGTCTCCTACCCTCCCTTTCACAGAACAGGGGCACACAAGTTCTTCCTTGTTAGATTTTCACATTTCATAGGAAAGAAAACCTTGGGTTGTAAAACTGGCAAGTGTCTGAGAGAGAACAATCTCCAAGAGCAAAAAATAAATAAAATTAAAAAATAACCTCAGAATTTTAAATTTCATAAAATAAATATGCTAGGAAAAGGGAGGTCAAAGTTCCACACACAGGAAGGAAATTTTCTGTAGACAAATTGAGAATGTTAAGGCTGTCCTGATCAATGATGGAGTTGAAATCACTTGTGATTTATAACATATTGCCGGTGATGTTAAATTAAAAGGTTAAAATGGATCATTGTGGTACTTTGGCAATATTGATGAGCAAGAGGTAGGGGATATAATTAAGATTGTCAGAGAAATTTGCATTTAAAAGAATGAGTGGTGGAAAAAATGACTGAGTTATCATTTTATACTCAAAATTCAATGACGTTTGAGGTCCTCTATAATTATTCGTGAAAATATGGTTTCATATATTTATGGTGTATTAATTAGAATCACCTGTGAGCCTTGATTAGACATGCAGTCAAAACTCTTGAGCCAATGGAGAGTTCTAAGATTTAAATTGATTTTGCCACAAAGGAAAGCAGGGTTTACAATCTTTCATATGAAATCAGCATCACTGTATCAATACAGAAAGATTCCCTCAGTGATTCTAAAGTATCTGCTTTCAGTGAGATTCATAGGCAGTTAATCAAGGAAAAATAACAGTACTCTGGAAAAAAATTAAAATACCCACCCAGAATACATCCTGTTTGAAATTATTATTGAGTCTGTATTTTCTTGTCTTAAAAGAAATCTATCATGACTTAGATTTCAAATATTAAAAGAGTAATTGGAGAGATATGAATATTAAATATAATTTTACCCTTGAAATATAAAAACTGCATCTGATAGATTCTATCATGAAAATAATATTAAGGGCTACAGAAACAGAATAGTTGATGAAGCACTGCCATCTTTTGGTTGTATAAATGAAGCCTATGGAAACTATAAAGAGGTTAAAATCCAACAAAGTGATATATAGAGCACTCAAATGTTCAGAAATTAAAATTGCCATAAATAACAAAGAGATTAGATGATAAATACTAAGTTTTAGCAAAGATGTGTACAAATATTAGCTACAGACTCTCAGAAGAAACCTGTCAAGTTATCAGCTTAAAGCCATTGACATGAATAAAATATTGAGACACAGCTAACTGTATCAGTAACTCTCCTCACCTGATGCCAGTTTTCAAAAAAAAAAAAAAGGTGATGTATGGGTAACTGAAAAAAGTTAAGTTTATTTTAGAAAATATCTATGAAAAATTGTGATATAGAAATACATAAAGTAATGTTTATCACACAAGTGATTCAACAATTAAATTTTTTCATATAAGAAATCAAATAAATGTCCTTAAACTAATATATGACTAGCAATATTTTTCAAAGACAATTATTACATTGAGAATTACAATTGCAGTACTTATTTAAATCTGATTAAAATGAAATTTCACATTTTTTATTCTTTCTCCAATTGAAGTTGAAATGTAATTAAGAACTCAAACTGCTGGTCTAAAATTTTCTTTTTTCTGTATTTTAAATAAGGTGTTATGAAATCAAGTGACTTGTCAGCAAAAGTTATTTTTATGTAAAGATGATACACATTTGTTCACATCATATTTATATTTAAAAATTCAAGGTATCTTCTAATAATGTTTATACTAAAACGTCAGTTTAAACCGATTGACCAATTTAATTGTAACTGAACATTCTCTGTACAAATTTCTTAGCTTTAAAGAGTTATGACAATCAAATACTTTATATCATGCAGTTAGCTATGAAAACATTGTATAATGTGAAGGATGGCAGAGAGATAATCTATAATTTATAGTTATTGATATATAAATTATATTTCTAAATGATTTTTCATAATTGTGATTCATAAGGAGAATATAATTATATTTTACATGTCTTTAAATTAGAATGTAATTGTTTAAAAAATTAAAATCTTCTGTACTTTGAAACTAATGCTAAATTTTTATTTTAATATTATTATCAATATTTGAATTTTATTCTGTTTTTTATAATTTTTTATTTTAAAGAGAATCAAACAAAACAGAACAAAGCAGATCAGAACAAAACAAGGAAAGCAACACAGGATTTCAAAACAAGACAACAGAAAATCAATGATGACTATCATAATGTCTCTTGTTCATTTCAAAATAGCTGTCCATATCTTCACACATATTGAAATCAAATAATACAAAACAGACTAAAACCAATCAAAAAGAATAAAAGCCTTATTGGACTTCACAACAAGATGATTGGAAAGCAGCAATGACTGCCATAATGTTTTGCTTTCTTCAAAGTAGCTGTTCATACCATCACACGTAAAAAAAAAAAAAATCAATTCTTATATACTCTTTCATGTGAAATTCTAGGCATGTACAAGCCTATACATGTACATCAATCTTTTCTGTATTAGAGGGAAAAAAACAAAACAAAACAAAACAAATTACAAGAAAAACAAGAAACAAAAGATACAAATAAATAACAAGAACAAAGAGCCCAAAACAATAAAATATAGGCTTGCAAAACAAGGTACTAGGAACATAACTAAGGTTGTTGTTTTGCATAGTTATCTTCAAAGGAATTATTCCAATTGCCAGATATAGACATGCATAATTGATCTAATCCTATGAATATTAACTGCTTTGTCCCAAGAACTAATAGAATTAGTAATACAATCATCTTAACTATATTAAATGTACAAATCTATATGTTTTTTTCTTTTCCCTTCCTCCTTTTCTCCCTCTCCCCGAGTTATTTTTCCCCTTTGGGCAGTTTCTTACCCTTGCACAATTTATTGAAGATTTTGTATCTTATTTACTCTCTCAGTTTTTTACACTGGGGAGACAATATGGTAATTAAACATGTGAGTTTGATTTATTTCACTTATGAGTATGGTCTCCAGTTGCATCCATTACCTATAAAAGCTACAATGTGATCCTTTTTTATAGCTGAGTTGTACTCCATTGTATAAAAATACTACATCTATTTTATCCATCCCTCAGTTGATGAGAATTTAGATTGTTTCCAAGATTTGGCTATTACAAATTGTGTGCTGCTATAATCATGGGTGTACGTATATCACAGTGGTATGATATTTTCAATTCTTCAGGCAATATGCCCTGAAGTGGAATAGCTGGGCCATATGGGACTTCTAATCCCAGCTTTTTGAGGAAATTGCAGACTGATTTACACAGTGGTTGTACCAGTCTACACTCCCACCAATGGCACAGAAGAGCTCGTTTTTCCCCACAAATGCTATAGCATTTGTTATTGGTTGATTTCTTGAAGTTACCCATTATTTCTGGAGTGAGATGAAATCTTAGTGTTGTTTTAATTTGCATTTCTCTAACGACCACTGATGCTGAAAGTTTTATCATGTAATTACTTGCCATTTGTATTTCTTCAGGTGAGAAGTGTGTATTAATTTCAGATGCCCATTTTTGGATTGAGTCTTTGAATTTCAGGGGCCTGATTTTTTTTTAACTCTTTGTATGTTCTATATAGGAGTCCTTTGTCTGAGGGAGAGGTGACTAACATTTTTTCCCAATTTATGGGTTTTCTTTCACTATGTTGGAGATTTCTTTTGGCATAGAAAAGCTTTTTAATAAAATAGGATCCCAGTTATTGATTCTGGGAAGTATTTCTCGTGCAGGTTGATTTTTGTGCATGAATTCTCTGCCTATTCCTCTGTCTTCAAGATTTCTACCTACTTTGTCTTCCAGCAGATTTAGTGTTTCTGTTTTAATATTTAGATCTTTGATCCATTTTGACTTAATTTAATATATGGTTATACACATGGGTCTAGTTTTAATTTTCCTCGTATGCAAAACCAGTTTTTCCAGCACCACTTATTAAAGATGTTATCTTTCTTCCAGTGAACATGTTTGCCCCTTCATCAAAGAAAAGGTGACTGAGTGTGTTTCTAGTTGTGGTGGTATCTTCTAATCTACTCCACTAATCTTCAGGTCTGTTTTTATTCCAGCACCATGCTGATTTTATCACAGCAGCTTTATAGTATAACTTCAAGTCAGGGATTGTGATGCCTCTTGTCTTGCCTTTGTTGCACAGAACTGCCTTTGCTATTCTAGGTCTCTTCTGGTTCCAGATGAATTTCAGGAATGATTTCTCTAGATCTGTGAGGAATGCTAATGGTATTTTGATTGGAATTGCATTAATCTGTATAACAATGTTGAAAAATGGTCATTTTCACAATGTTTGTTCTTCCTATCCATGAACAAGGAATGTCTTTCCAATTTCTGAGATCCTGTTCAATTTCATTTTTTCAGAGTACTGTAAGTTTCACTGAATAGATGTTTTACTTCCTTTGTTAGATTGATTCCTAAGTATTTCATTTTTTTGGATGCTATTGTGAAAGGTGTGGCTTCTCATTTCTCTCTCAATGAGTTTGTTGTCTGTGTAGAGGAATGCTACTGATTTTTGTGTGTTGACATTGCATCCAGCTACATTACTGAATTTGATTATTACACCTAGAAGTCTTTTAATGGAGTTTTCAAGGTGTTCTATGTAGAGTATCATGTCATCTGCAAAGAATAATAATTTAACTTCTTCTTTTCCTATGCTTATTCCTTTTATTTCTCTCTATTGTCTAATTGCTCTGGATAATATTTCCAGCACTATATTGAATAGGAGTGGACATTCGTGTCTTGTTCCTGATTTTAGAGTAAAAGTTTTCAGTTTTTGACCATTTAATATAATGCTGGCTGTTGGTTTGTCTTAGGTAGCTTTTATCAGATTGAAGTAAAGACCATCTATTCCTATTTTCTGTAGGGTTCTTATCATGAACGAGTGTTGGACTCCATCAAAAGCTTTTTCTGCATCTATTGAAATGATCACGTAATTCTTATCTTTGACTCTATTAAATGGTGTATTATGTTTAATGATTTGCATATGCTGAACCATCCCTGCATTCCTGGGATGAATCCCACTTGGTCGTGGTATACAATCTTTTTGATGACTTGCTGCATTCTGTTTTCCCATATTTTATTGAGGATTTTTGCATCTATGTTCATTATGGAGATTGGCCTGTAGTTCTCTTTTTTGGTTGGGTCTTTCTCTGGTTTTGGTGTTACAGTAATACTTGCTTCCAGGAAAGAGTTAGGGAGAATTGCTTCCCTTTCAATTCATTGAAGAGTTTGAGGAGTGTTGGAATTAAGTCTTCCTTGTATTTCTTATAGAATTCAATAGTGAATCCATCAGGACCTGGGCTTTTCTTTGTTGGTAAGGTTTTAATTTAATTTTCAAATTCATTAATTGAAATTGGGTTATTCAGCAGTTTTACATCTTCTTGATCCAGCTTTGGTAAGTCATATGTTTCTAGAAATCTGTCTATTTCTTCCGTGTTATTGAACCTATGAGAGTAAAGGTTTTCGAAGTAGGTATTGATGATCTGTATTTCCATAGGGTCTCGAGTAATTTCACACTTTTCATTTCTTATTGCATGAATTCTAGTTATTTCTTTTCTTTTTTAAATAAGGTTGGCTCAGGGCTTATCAATTTTATTTATTCTTTCGAAGAACCACCTCTTTGGTTCACTAATTCTTTGTATTATTTTCTTAGTCTCTATTGTATTAATTTCTGCTCTGGTGTTTTTAATTTCCTCCTTTATTTTGGCTTTGGACTTGACTTATTCTTCTTTTTCTAGATGTTTGAGGTGTAACATCAGGTTGTTTATTTGTTTTTGTTCTGTTTTCCTGATGTGGGAATTCATCGCAATAAATTTCTCTCTGAGCACTGCTTTCATTGCATCTCACAGGTACCAGTAAGTCATATTTGTGTTTTCATTTCCTTGTAGATATTATTTAATTTATTCTTTTATTTCCACTGTTATCCATTGATTGCTCAGGTGTGTATTATTTAACTTCCAGGTGTTTGTTTATGGAGTTTTTTCAGGGTTTTTTTGTCATTAATTTCTAGTTCTATAACACTATGATCAGATAATATGAATGTGATAAATTCAATTCTTTTGCATTTACTTAAGTATATTTTGTGGGCTAATACATGATGTGTTTCAGAGAATGTCCCATATGAAGCTCAGAAGAATGTATATTCTGATGTTGTTGGGTGGAACACTCGGTACATGTCTACTAAGTCCATTTGTTTACAAGTTTGATTCAGTTCTGTCAATTCTTTGCTGATTTTCCATCTAGTTGGTCTGTCTTTTTGTGTCAATGGAGTGTTAAGGTCCCCTGTTATAACTGTGCTATTGTTTATTTGATTTTTCATTTATATTATTATTGTTTTTATATAGGTGGATACTCCCATATTTGGTGCATATATATTTAAGATTGTTATTTCTTCCTCTTGAAGTTTCCCCTTAACCAGTATGTAGTGACATTTATCCCTTTTGAACTTTCTTGGTTTGATGTTCACATTGTCTGCAAACAAAATAACTACCCCTACTTTTTGGGGGGTTCCTGTTACATGAAGTATTGCTTTCCATCCTTTGACTTCCAGTCTATGAATTTCCTTTTGGGTTAGATGGGCTTCTTGTATATAGCATATATTTGGATGTTGTTTCTTGATCTATTCTGCCAGTCTGCTTCTTTCAATTGGTGAATTGAGGCCATTTACATTAATGATTATAACTGATATATATTGGGTTATTTTTTTCATGATATCTTTCTGCTGCAGGTTCTTTACATTTCCCCTCTGTTTAATTGTTTGCCTTGCTTATTAGTTTTTTTCTGCTGGTGTTCTTGAAGTCATAGTTATTTTTATGTCTATGTAGAATATCTTTCATTATTTTTTGCGTGTTTGATTTGGTAGTCATGAAGTTCTTCAGCTGTTCTTTGTCATGGAAGTATCTTATTTCTCCATCAATTTTGAAGGGCAGTTTTGCAGGGTACATCAATCTGGTTAGTAAGTTGTTTTCCTTTACAATTTGAAATATTTCACAGCATAATCTTCTTGATTTCATTGATTGTGTTGAGAAGTCTGCTGTGATTCTGATGGACTTTCCTTTATACGTGATCTGTCTCTTTCTGCTAATACTTTTTAATATTCTGTTCTTATGTTGAATTTCTGGGATGTTGATTATTATATATCTAAGTGTCGATTTACTTTGGTTCTGGCTAAGTGGAGTACTATATGTCTCACTTATCTGAATGTAAGTTTCCTTTTCCATGTTTGGGAAATGTTTGATTTTTACTTCTGTAAATAGTCTTTTGATACATTTTGTGTTGTCACCTTCTTTTTCATTTATATATATTAATCCTATATTGTTTTTCTTTGCATCATCTTGCAAATTTTGAATTGTTACTTCCTAATTCCTTGTTATTTTTGAAAGATCTTTCCTTTCCTATTCACTAGCTGCAATCTTGTCTTCATGGTCTGAAAGTCTATCTTCATATTCACTGAGGTGGTTTTGCCAGCTTTCGATGGAATTTTTGATTTCCTGGATATCTCTTTGAATTTGTTTCATGCATTCTGTTTCTTTCTTATATTGTTCATTCAAAGTTTCCAACATTTTGCAGTGCTCCTCAATTTTTTTTAACTATATCTTCTTTAGATGTGTTCAGCATTTCTTTTATTAGGTTTATCATTTCTTCTTTAACCTGGCAGATTATTTTTGTTCTGAGTTCCTTTACAGTTTCATGGAGTTGTTACTTTACTTCAGTTGCTATCATTTCAGAAGTTTCAAGCATATGGCTTACATTTTCTTCTATGTCCATGTCTCCTAGGCTTGGTTGGGATGTGCTGGTAGTTTGAGATTGCATTTTTCTCTTTTGTTTTCTGATTTTCCTGTATTCCCCTGGAGAAGCTGAATACAAGGTCTCAGTTGCTTCCTGGGTTGAGGATATCTATCCCCAGTTGAGTGGGGGTTATTAGTCAGGCCTTACCAGGTACCTAGTAGCACTTGACGGTTCCTCAAATTTGGGGAGTATGCTGGGCTGACCTTCAGCACACACCACATGGTAGTCCACAGCTCCCCAGGTGCTTGAGGTTGCTAGGCAGGACTCTACCAGGTTCTGAGTGCTGTACCAAGGCTGAACAGCTAGATGGAATATGCCATGCAGGCCTTCAGCTCATGCCACATGGTGCACCAAAGTTTCCTAGCTGCTTGGGATCACTGGGTGGGGTCCTACCAGGTTCCAAGTGAGGCGTCAAGGTTGCATGACTGGATTGGGCTCACTGTGTAGGCCTTTTGCTTTAGTCCTATTTTTTTAATTTTTAGCTTTCTGTATTTTTTTTCTCTTCAGAGACACTTAGCACCCTATTTTTGTTCTAATACTCATATTAGTTGCAGTAAAAATATTATAGCAAATATGCTTAAAGTACAATTTTCATTTATATAAGAATTTCAAATTTCCATTTGCATTTTATTACTTGTCTACATATTGCAATGCTCATGAAAGTGCTAGACAACTATAAATTATTTTTGAAAAAACTTCAAGATTTATATTAAAGTAATTCTTTTGATACTTTTTTTTGAAAAAATAAGTTTTGACTCCTTATGTTTGTTTCTCTCTCATTTTTAAATTGCTATAATTTCAAGTTTCAAATATTTTCTTAGCACAAATATCTTAATCAAATGTTTTAATTTCCTTGTTAGTATTTTTAAATAATTTCTTAAGCATTAGTGTCAAATGAGATCATTTGCCGAGTTTCTTCATAAATCTATGAAGTAGCTTACCTTTTATTTTAGACACATGTAAATATGCAAGTCATAGCTCACTATCTTATCTAATACATGCTATATTAACATATGTTTATATTTACCCCTTCTCTCTACGTTTTATTCTATTAAAGATACTTTCATATTTAAATCAGATGCAGAGGTTCAAGGAATTCTAGTTCAGAATTTCTAATACCAGAATAAAATCAGTCTTCCTGTAAGATCCCCTTTGGTATGAAATGGACATGGCTTTTACATATTAATAAGCTAGTGTTAACATTAAGTCTTACTCCTGTTATCTAGCCCTCTTGTTCTAAATCAGTCATTGCTAGTATGGGGTTTCTGATTCAATTATGTATTTTTAAAGAACAGACAACAAAGGGTCAGGGGTTTAGCTCAGCAGCACAAGCACCTGCCTGACAAGTGCAAGATCATGAGTTCGAACCCCAGTACCAAAAAGAATAGATAACAAGAATGATGCAAATGGTCCTTCGTTATTATGAACAGGAAGAGAACTCGCTCAAACTTCGAAAAAGTCAGGATAGAAAGATTCACTGAATCTCAGTCTCTCTCACTCTCTCACACACATTTTTGTCTCTCCCATTAATTTTCACCTTCACTTCACTGACATATATATTTCATGTGTTGTTGCCTCTTTAATGAAAATATAATCTATATCTGTGTAGTGATGTTTAAGTGTGTTGTCACAGCATGTTACATGATTTTGGTAATATGTCACACATCACCCAAAGTTTAACAACAGTTTCATTATTACTTTTCATGGATTTATGATATATCTGAGTTTAAATGGTTGGGTTCTCACTAAGAATCTCTTGTATGGATGAAGGGAAGTGACAGGGAGGATAGGAGTCCAATGAAAATTACATTGGTTGGAGTTTTCTGCCAGCTCAATGTGGATGGCAACTGAGATGATTCCACAGAAACCCACCACACGGCTTGGCCCTCTCAGAATATGAAAGCTGTGTTCCAAAAACAACTGTGCTGAGAAAGAACACTCCTAGAATTCCACTTGGAAGCTGTAATGATCCTTACAACATTTTCTTGGTACTACCAAAACATTTTTGTTTTGTTCTTTTGGGAGAGCAAGACACTAAAGCCCAGACAATATTAGAGTTTAACAGAATTAGACTTCTCTTTGGGAAGACAGCTCAACCTTTTAACTCCAGCTACTTCAAAAGTCAGTGCTTATATTTGAATTTCAAATTAATTTCGTGTGCAACGAATATTTTTAACTAGTAAATGAATGAGAAATTCAGGTTCATGAAGTCATCTTCATGCTGAGAAATTAACTGGCACTAGAACTGCATTTCCCCTGTAAATTGCTTTCTAAGGTGATGGAAAGTAGTATTCTCTTAGAGTTAAGAAACAGCCTAATTTATAAATGGTTTCTCAAGACTTATTTTCAAGGGAAAAAAAATGCAGTGGACCTATTTTGCATACTCAGTCAACTTACCTAATTCTCTCTAGTTTATGTATAGTGGCCCCATAAGTCATTTATAGTGTGAAATAATTCTTTCCTAATCCGACATATCACAGCATCATATAATGCTATAGACTGAAGCCAATTTTGTTCCCATACATGCAACATAGAATACCTTAAAAATGTACTTGATGTTTATAACAGACTCTGCGTGCTATGTAAGGGCCCAGGTTCCACGTAAATGACATACTGAGAAGTCTGTAAGCAATTTTGCTAAAAGAAGAGTTTTAAGATCAAATATCAACACAAAAATATGTGAAGCTCTCAATTCTGATATTTTCATGATACTATTAGATACTTCATAATCATAAGTCCCAGAAAGTCTGGAACTCTCCTTTAATATGAATGTTTGTATTTTTAACAATGAATCTTAGTATCAACTTGATTGGGTTGGGAGCTGCTAGAGGTTTAGTAAAGCACATTTCCGGGTGTGTCTATGTGTGTCCCGCAGCTGTGATCTCTGCCTCTGTGGCCAGTAGGTGATGCCTACCTTTATGATGCTGTGCCCTTGTCTTGCTTCCTGGCTACTGTTACTAATCAGCTTGGTCACTCCCGGATCTTCTGCCATGTTGCTTCTCCCCAGAGCCAGCAACCACTGATGAACTATTCTGAAGTTAAGAGGCACAATTAACCTCTGCTTTAAGTAGTGAATATCCAGGAATGGAAACCCTGACTAATAATGCATTGCAGCATTCATCATAGTTATTCAGTAAAGATTCATCAAATATTGTTTTAAAATTGTTTTCAGATCTTTTAGAGGATTCTGCATGTGAATAGGCATGAGAATAAGTTTAGTGTTTTGATTTAGAGAAGCAATCACAAGTGAATCTGGATGCACCATATTAATTGCTTTATCTGAAACTTTAAAACAACATAGGGCATTTATACAAATAGATCATTATTACTATATTCATGTAACAAATGTAAGCTTTTCTTCTACTGAGTATTTTCGTTGTGACTGTATAAAAAACTCATTCAATCTAACAGATTAAGAAATGGTGCTGGTCTTCAGAGCTTTTGTCTATAATCAAATAAATTACTGTGTCTTTTCCACTTTGGAAATCTTATAATATACATCATGCAATCTAGATGACTTTTATTCCTCTGAACTATATTCCAACACAAATGCATGTACTAGGAATCTAAATGTAGAGAATGAGAGCAGCAAAAATGGAAGAATAAAGAGCTCTGGTTGTTCTGATCACTGTTCTCAGTGAACTTGAAAGTAGAGAAAAAACATATCTTCAGACAGGAAAAAGAAAGTGTGTATATTCATGTTGTGCAGAGAAATTGTAGCAGACCAATTTAATACCTTTGATAAGAATAAATGACAATGATAAAATAGGAAAATAAGTCATGCCGTATGTGTGGAACATATAAGGCAATGATGCTATTTTAAAAGTATGGTCTCAGTAAAATTAAGGAGAGATATGATTTTCAATGATTAACAAAATAAGACTTCCAACTACTAACCAAAACATTTTTTTTAGTTACATGGAAAAAAATTTATAAAACTTAATTTCATAACAAAGTAATATGAGAATAACAATACTTAATGTATAATGCTATCTTTAAAGTAGCTGCTCAGGGCACAAGATATGGGCATAAAAATTTCTCAGATCGGTATTAGTACAAACCTTCCTTTTTAATGAACTAAGAGACACTTGCAGTATAACTGACTTGCATTTTTTCCCTCTTCCTTACTGTTCTTTTCCCTTTCAACCATTTTAGTTCCTTTTTTCTTTTGAACAATTTCTTCTGACTTCACAATATCTATTGTACATTTTAGAACTTATTTACTATTTCAGTTTCTCACATCAGGAAGACAATACAATGTTTACACAGGTGATTTAGTTCACTTATGAGTATGGTCTCAAGTTGTGTTCATTTACCTATAACGGTCTCAAGTTTATTCTTATTTATGGCTGAGTACTACTCCATTGCATAAAAATACCACATATTTTTTATTCATTCCATGGTTGATGGGCGTTTGGGTTGTTTGCAATATTTAGCTATTACACAAAAATGTGCTGCTATACACATGGGTACACGAATATCGCTGTGGTATGATGTTTTTAATTATTTTGGAGAGATACCCAGAATGGGAAGAAATGGGTAGAATGGGGCCTCTAATCCTAAATTTTGCTAACCAAAACATTTTAAGGTGAAAGCTTCCAGTATTCCTGAGAAGACAAACTTCATTATTAAATACCATATTATTTCTGAAATTCTAATAAGGTTATCAGTTTGCTTCATTTAATTTTAATTCAATGTTTAAAATCTTTTAAAAAGTCCCTACACTCAATATTTTTAATGAAAATTTTTAATTTCTCTGGGGCTTGCAAATCTCATCATAAACTACATGTTTCACTAAAAGGTAATTTCTAATAGACCAAGAGTCTTTAAGATATGCTTTTAAAGTTAAAATAGATCAAGGTCAATCTGAGAAGCAAAGACTAGACATAAAGATATGCATAACTGATGCCATATAAGAGTTGAAAGCATGCTGAGGTCTGATTTCCAATGCAACTGCTATTTTAGAGGTCTTAAGGCATTTTTAAAATATTATGTTAACTATCTTCACTGCCATCCACAGGGAAACTGAGCCCATTGTATCCAATTTTCAGGTGATAAAATAAGTCATTGAGAGGCTAAGTACTTTGTTCAAGATCATTGTGCAAGTTCTAGTGCAACTAAAAATGAACGCTTTATCTTACTCATTTGAAATGATGTCATCTGGCCAGAAGTTCTCCTTCAAAATTGTTAGTTAGCAAGCATAGGACATAAGCAAAAGCGTTGCCTTCATTAACAGTAAAACAAAAAAGGATGATAGTATGTATTTCTCAAGGAAAAAGTTTTACTTTCCACATTGCTTCTTAAAATTCCCAATTCCCCCAAAATAATTTTTTGGAGGAAAAAACATATAATGATTGTTGTCTCAAATGCTAGTAAAGTTGATGTTACCACATGGCAGTGCAGACTTGCAGGCAGCTGGAAAATAGAGGGTTATGATTGCTTGATTTATAAGTATACTGCTAGGGCACCAGCAGTTGCCTGATCTGCGTAGGCAAATTGTTAGCCTTTGTGAAATTAAACCTTAATTGTTTGATTCTGGCCCAGAAAATGAGATAGCCCTGCTATGTTATAATAGAAAAATGTGAATCACTAAAAGACAATCCAGCGGTTCAAGCAGACAGCAGACAGATGAATGAAAGTGCCTTGCAGTTTCTCACGGCAGTGTCTGAAAGGGTCAGTTATTGACAGTCTTCAGATCAGAAAGGGCTTTGCAAATCAGCTGATCAATATCGTGTGCCTCTTTTATACAGCCAAATAAATTATTTCCCACTGAAATCATCCATGATTTAGGAAAAACAAAAAATAACATCCAACTATATTCATAATTGGTTGTTGTTAGTAAAGCACCTATTTTCTTAATTTTTAAATCTAGAAATGGAGATATATTTCTTAAGAACAGAGCTGTAATGACTATACAGGTAAAAATATGTTAAATGCTATAAAGGAACTGTAAGGGAGATATTTTAACACACATAAAATGACAAATGAGAAATGTTAAAATTGTCCACACCTGTATATCTTGGGAGCTTTCACAGGCTAAGTGCTTTTTTTTTTCAAATTACAATGGTAAAACAGTGCACTTATTTAGAGTTAAAAATATCTGTATGTGTTTTTGTCATTTCTTGGCCAACATCATAGCTTTAATGGAATCATTCTGGGATACAAAAACCCCTGGGGAGCTAATAAATTCTCTATCTTTTATACTTATCTGAATTGGTCATGAAACTCATTTTATGTTAAACACCTGGGGTGGGAGGAGAATGGAGGCTTTACCCAGTGTTATGGGCAGTGTTTAGTTTCACAAATAAAATAGGACCTCTAGCAACTGCTGTGCTCAGTCGGCATCTCCATCTGTCACATGACTGGAAGTGATATATTTGCGACCCTTAAAAAGGTATGATGGACTCCATGAATGAATTAAATTTCTCTTCATTCTTTGGCAGCCAAAATATCTTTCTTTCTGATTTAATAGTATGTAGAATCATTGCATCACAATGCAAAAAATATTTTGTACAATGTGGTTATATATTTTGTGATGATTTGAACACTGTTTTGCCAGTTACTCATTATATATTCTATTTCTGAGTATTGCTTACCTGCTTGCCATATTGTCAGTTTCTCTGCTTCTAAAGAGCAATAGCAGAGGCTTTGCAATTCAGAGACATGAAACTTCTAATTTGGAACTGACTGTCTATCTTCCAAATTCTGACTTGCAAAGTCAGAATTCTTTGTGAATCAGCCAATAAATAATCTCCTCTTGCAATGATGAAAGCCAGAGTTGAAGCTGTACTTTCTCTTGCCCCAAAGCTGAAGTGATGGATATGAAAGTTGATATACAAAGTCATTTTGAGGAGTGCCACAAAGATCTGTTCATGATTTCTCATTGCTTAAAGAGTTTTATAATCCTTAATTTGGTATGTCGTGATTGCTCTACTCCACTCTGTCCTAAATATCATATATATCCTGAGATTTCTGTCACTTCTGCTTTTGAAGCTTCTACATGGCAAAATGCTATGCTAAAAATTCCATGCAGTTACGCTCCTGTGCACTTACTGTTTGTTCCCTTCCCTTCCCTTCCATTTTTCCTCCACTGATCTCAAAAGGAATAAAACCTTACTGACATTTCTGGCATCAAATTATCATGTTTTCCTTTCTCTCTCTCTCTCTCTCTTACTCCTTCTCTTCCTCCTCTTTTTCCTCTCCTCCTTTTCTCCTTCCTTCCCATCCTCCTTCCTCCTTCATCTAATTCTTCTTCTTCCTCCTTTCCTTCTCTCTTTATTGAAGAAATAGGAATCACAGAATCTCCTAAGGTATGTTTTCAGCATAAAATGGGATAATATCTTTAAATAATTTAGCATGATTTCTAGGTAATATGATCTTGGGTCTTTTTCCATGCATTAAATTATATATCCTGAACTTCAGACATGATAATGGATTAACTGACAGTTCAGTCAACTAAAGCTGTCCTGTCATAAAAAAATGAAAAACCTAGATAATTGGAGGACATGTATGAAAGTCCTTCAAAAATTGGAAAAAATCAGTGCAAGGCTGTAACACAAAGGGAAGTAAAACAAATAAGGCGAGCCCTGTGACCAAGCTGGTCTTCCGAGTGGAGGAACTTTGTGAAGATAACACAGTTCAGAAAGAGCTAAGGGATCCCTCATAGTCCTTGTTTTGAATCTCTAGCCAAATGTGAAGCTGCTCACTTGCAGGTGAGACTCCAAGAGCTGCTGGAAGATGTGTGACTACCAATAACCTGCAAGAAAAAGATTTACCTAGGATTACACAAAACAGAGAGATACCAGATTTGCACTTCTGAAGGCAGAAATATCTCACTAAATATTCAACACATTCAAGAGAAATGTCAGAGAGGTCACTCCTTGGTAGCAGGACTAAAAAACCCTAGAATATAACTAGTCCTAAACAAAGCATATTTAAAATGAAGCTGACTCAATAGAACTTTCTGAAAAAAAATTTAACAATTTTAAAAACAAGAAAATCTATGTGTTCAAAAACACAGTATTCATAATATCCATTACTGATCCTAAAATTACCAGACATACCAGCATGTAAGAAAATGTAGCCTTATAGTAATAAATTTAGAAAAAGATGAAGTAGAAGGACATGGATTCTACTTTTACAAAAATGATTAAATCACCATATAAGAATTTTAATATAGGTGTTATAAATACATTTAAAAATCATGTCAAGAGTGATGGCACATGCCAGTAATCCTGACAGATCACTATGAATTTATTGCCAAACCGGCCTGCACAGTGAATGTAAATCCATCATGGACTACAGAGCAAAACCATCTAAAAAAAAAAAAAAAAAAAAAAAAAAAAAAAAAAAAAAAAAAAAAAAAAAAAAAAAAAAA
>RJWM01003170.1:0-97837 GCA_004363535.1 Dasyprocta punctata
GGTTTGCACTTAAAAGGGGTCTGAGCTCTCTGCCTGGGGCAGCTGCCCTTTTAATGTGAGGTAGCCAGGGAACACAAACAACTCCTGAATATTCACCTGTTTTCCTTTCTCTCTTCTCAGGGGTGTGAAACAGGGGCTGGCCGGCCAGGTGTATCTGAGCTCCAGAAAGACAGTTGGCTCCTTTCCCCAGCATCCAATGAGGCCCCCGAAGGAGGAGTTTTCTCAGGGACAGTGTAGCTCACAATGCGAAGGACTGCTACTGTCCCCCGGGATCGGAATCATTCCTCCCTAAAGGGAACCAAAACCACGCCTATTAAAAACCAGCCAAATAGAACAAAGGCAATGAAACAGCACAGATGTTCAAAACATACTTAGTATCAGCAGAAATGAGTCCAATCAACATGTAAACATTACTTCTGGGTATGTCCTAAAATCCTAAAAAACACAAAATTTAGAGCAAACTGTTCAGTTTGCTATTTACTCAGTACTGCGCTTAACAAGCCTAGAGCCACTGCTGACACAGGGGTGAAAAATGGACCAGTTCCTCCCTCACGGACCCAAGCACTGAGACAACACACACGATGCCAGACCAGGACAGAGATGTGACTGCAAACTGCAGCACAGGATGCTGCAAGCTTACTGTCTCAATGCCAAACGATACGCTCCTAAGACACCGCCCTCAGTCAAGAATCCAGAGCCTTCCAGATTTAACGAGACTTGTTTTCCATCAAATTCCCAAGAGATGTTAGGAAGCTTATGAGCAACTGGCAAAATTTTAATAACTAGAAAAACCAAGCGTATGAAAATTAAGGAACAGCAAATAAACATCAGATTGGCACTTAGTTTATATTTCTAAATAATACTTGACACAATTTGCATTAAAGCAGTATGTAGGTTAACAGTAATCGTAACATGAAAATAAATTTAAGATAACACAAGGCAGAAACAAAAAATAAATAAGAAAGAGAAGCAGAGAAAAGGCCCCAAATCTATAAGCCTGTCTACCAGTTTTACCCTTTCATAATAATTTAGTTCTTTTTAACTACACTAAACTAGGGTAGGTCAATCCTATGAGAATCACACCTCTTGAGTAACTCACACCAATGCTATTCCTAAAGTCTGTCCTTCCAGGGAAATTAATCAGAACCCGGTAACCAAAGCACACGGAAAAATAACAACTTATTAGACAAGGAGGGGGAAAAGACCATCAAACACAAAGAAGGGTATCTACAAGACTTGACAATACGGTAAACAACAACAACAATGACAACTACCATTATTCCTAATGGCACGTAAACTGCCCACCAGAACGCTTTCCAAGCCCTGCGCACGCACTGGTCCTCATCGTCCCCACAGTGCCATTATAAAACCAAAGGGCTAGTCCCACTGACCGATCAGAGGGCAGTGCACGGGCAGGGCACTCTCTGACGGCCACTGAGCAGGGCACTGAGGCCAGCTCAGGAGCCCACATCAACACAGACAAATCCAGTGAGTGGGTCTGCAATAGTTCTTTCCATCTTTCTGAAACACTGAACTGATACATGACTAACCTCAAAATAGCTTTAGATACTATTATAGATAATATTAGATACTGTTAATTATTATTATTATTATTGTTAGGTAGGAGTTTATTTCCTAGTTTTCATAAAATGCCAACCTTATCAAAAATTAAAACCTCCAACCTAAAAAGAAACTCCCTAACTCATCTCCTAACGGGACAACCTCAGCTATTTCCAGAGGCTTCCTCTGCCTCTGAGATGCTGGTGTTTACATGATCACCAACAGGCCGAGGAGCAAGGTATTTCCAAAGAGACAGGAATTATGTTCATGAAGTGGCCCGAGGTCTTGCTGACCCTGCATCGCTATTTCTAGGCAGTGGACTCTCACATCATGGGGACAGCCAACAGCCCTGATCTAGTTTCATTAGTGTGGGGGAGAAGTGGCAATCTGTCCTTGGAACCAGGTACTGAAATAGCTCTCGAAAGTATAACCAGAGCCAATATCAAAGTCAATTTCTTTCTGTGCCTGTAAGTTAATGCTGGTTCTCAAAGGTTATTTGTACTTTCAAATTTTGAAAACAAAAAAAAATTGAGGACAATTTAAATAAGAAACTATTTAAATCTTATTGCCTCATACAGTTTCAAAAAATGTTTACTACTGAACAAAAATGAAAACTACATATAGAAGTTACCACTGTTCTACAAACTGTGGCCTATCCTTACATATTATCCCTACAGGAGAAGGTAACTTTACGAATACTGTTTTTGACTTTCTCTGAACAATGAAAAACAAAATAAAACCATGCTAACAGTAACTCAACAGTATTTTCAAGAAACTTCAAGGCTATTGGCTGATTCTGTCAGTACCTCATCTAAAGAAAGAAGATGCCTTTATGTCACACGCATAAAAAGTACAACAAAATAGTGAACTTGCATGTAGTAGCATGTAAATGAAGCACAATATATACTCACAAAACTCCGAAACAACAGCTTTTGGAAGACACAGGAAGAGCAGCACAGAAGGCACTGGCTCTGTAAACCTATTTCCTATGTGGCTTGGTTCCTGAGGCGAAGAACGTGGAAACAGGACAGAACTATCTCACGGAAGAAACGCACTGTGGACACCCACAAAGCTCAGCGTAAGGTCCGCGAGACCCACACTTCTGCACCTCAAAGGCAGAACCCTAAAAGCTGAGTAAAGAGGCACAGAAAATGGATCCAGCGACTAGGGGTGATGGTGTCAGAATCAGCACACAGGACGGGAGGTAGAGCTGCAGGCACGGCCCAGTGAGGAGGGGCCAGACCACAGTGCAGGCGTGACTGACCCGGCGCACCAAACCATGGCATCGAAGTACAACAGGACGCAGACAGAGACAGCAGCTAGGAGACTTAACACAGGTCCTCCCATCTGACTGGGCACACACACAAAAGCTAAAAAGAATATAATGAATAAGATGTAATACACATTCTACATCTAAAGCCTATCAACAAGAAGAATGCTTTATTACTGAAGTCCTCTGCATTTACAACACTCGCCAATGCAGTTATTACAAAACATGAAACTACATCCTCAACGTTGTGCCACAGAAAACAGTGTCTGAACGTATCATAGTAACAATAGAAATTATTAAAGGAAACAGGAAAAGTAACTTTACAACTTCAAAAACAATCTAATCTAAACAAAGATTACAAATTTAATAAAAACATAAATCAAGAAAATAAGAATAAAAGCATCAGCAATCAGCTAAAGTGAGCTTAAAATACAATCAAATTTTTCATAAAAATAAATAAAAATAAATATGAAGATAAAATATTTGAATTAAGTTTTTAAAAAAGAATGAAAACATTGAGACAAAGGACAGGTAAAATTAATGAATAGTAACAGTAAAAAGTCTTAAGTTACAGAAGAGGAAAAAGTACAATATTAAAAATTTTAAATCTAAGTGCCGGTTCTATGAAAAAGGAAATCTGAAGAAACAAAAACAAAAACATGAAGAATAAGAGACAACCAAATATAAAAGGAAAACTAAAGAATTATGAGAAAATATATGTAAGTCAACATGAACACTGTACATTTGAAAATTTGAGTAAACTATATTTTCCAAGAAATACCAATTGTAAGTCATGGGCATAGTGGTGCACACTTGTAATCCCAGCATTCAGGAAGCTGAGGCCGGAGGACTGCCATGAGTTCCAGGCCAGCCTGGACTGCACAGTGAGTTCAAGGTCAATCTGGAATACATAGTGAGATGCTTTCTCAAAAAACCGAAAAAGAAAAAAAACACACAAACAAAAAAACCAAAAAGAAATACCAATTGCAAAGGTGAATTTCAAAACGCCACAGCATATCAAAATATAAATTTAATACAAAGTTTCAAGAAAGTAGTAATTCCAGTATTACTTAAAATATTAAAGTACTAGAGACCAGCCAAATAATACTCTTTCAAATACTTTTTATGACGTTAATATTTAAAGATTATCAAGATAACATATAAAACAAAACTTCAATTTCATCTATAGAAACGAGTGCATAAAATACAATTCCAACATAGGCACAGAGGATCCAGAATTATACTTTAGCATAAAAGGACAGCAAACCATGCCTGCATGTGGTTCTTTTTAGGGAAGCTAGCCTCATTCAGCAGTAGAAAACCTATCTAAGTTAAGTAAAGTATCAAACATTTTGACAGCATCAATGTATCAGGATATTTCCCTAACATAATTAAGGAAGTATATCTCAAACAAACACCTGAAAGAGATTTCACTATGAAACTCCACACATTTTCCCACTAGAGTGATAAAAGCACAGAAGGATAGGTATCTAAAATATGCTGCTGATAGAAGAGACTGCACAATATGACCATATTTTAGGGGAAACTGTACACACAGCAGATGTATTTTAAAAATTTGAAATGACAACTATGAAACCATTAACAATTATTACTTATTAAGACTACATATTTCCCTATTGTCTGAGTCAAAATCAAGTAATATGAGGCAACACAATTACTTTTTTTTTATTTAAGAGAAAAAAAGACACATATAAGAAGCACAGTGAGTGACACTGCCCAGCGCAAGCGAGGGCTCCACGGCGGCGGCTTCACAGAACAGTCCCAGAGCGAGAATAAAGACAGCAGAGTCCACACCGGCCAAGAACGTGACCAAGAAGACAACAGAACAGCAACTTTAAAGTACTAAAAAAAAGTTGGCCTAGAATTCCATATCCAGAAAAAAATATTTTCAAATACAGAGGTAAAACAGATTTTTTTAGACTTTCAAAAGGTGAACGACTTTGTCATTAACAAAACTGCACTACCAGAAAGAATAACAGATGCGAAGTATGCATCTACCCAGAAAAATAAAAAGAACTGGAAATAACTACATAGGTAAATATCCAAGACTTTTCCTAATTAATTACATCTCTTTTAATAACAATCTAAACGAAAGCAGTAATGGTATAGTATGTGATTTGTTGTGTTTTTTATAGTACCGGGGATTGAACCCAAGGCCTTCACACTGAGCTACACCCACAACCCCTTTGTTTTGTGAAAGGTTCTTGCTAAGTAGCTAAACTGCTCAGTGTAGGCTCAAACTTGTAACTGTCCTGCCTCAGCCTCCCAGAGTGCTGGGACTACAGGTGTGTGCCACCATGCCCAGTATCATACAACAAACATAAACATCAAATGCATAACAACAATAGCACAAAGTTCAGAGGGAAAAATTAAGTCTTTACTATAACATTCTCATACACGAAATGCCTTATCATCTGGGCACAGTGGTGGGCACCTGGAATCCCAGTACTGTGAGAGGCGGAGGCTGAAAGACTGCAAGTGTGAACCTAGCCCTGGCAACTCAGCAGCTTATAGAAATCTTGTCTCAAAATCTGAAAAATGGGGAAGACAGACTGGGGATGTAGCTCAGCTCAAGAGTCCTGGGTTAATCCCCAGTAAAATACACACATAAGTGGACTGGCATAATTAAAGATGTGTAGTATACACCCTAAAGTAATTAAAAATAACAACAAAGAATAAAGATATATAAGCCAATAAAAATAACACAAAAACAAAAAAATACTCAAATGACAGCAAAAAGGAAAACAGGAACAAAACAGATGAAATAAAAACAAGAAAGAAAATGGAAAACTGAAACATAAAAATGTCAATAATCACATTAAACTTACACAAACAGAAAACTCCAATGAGTACGCAGTGAATGTAAGACAGGATTAAAAAAAATGTAGCAGTATGTTGCCTAATAGGTACGAACCAGTTATGGATAAGAGGAAAAAGAGCTTACACCATAAACCTAAGAGGGATACACCAGGCAACACCAGTATGACAAAGCAGGAATAACAACAAAACGCACAAACACCAGGCACAGATTTCAAAGCAAAGATATTGCTAGGGATAAAAAGATTATTTTACAATGTTACCAAGGTCAAGTCATCGAGAGGTCGTGACCCAATTAAACATTCATGCACTTAATAAAAACTTTGAAATGCAGGCAGCAAATTCTAGAATAAAACTTAAAGAAATGAACAATTTCACCATTACAGTTGGAAGTTCAAATTCTTATTTCTCAAAATCTGATAGAACAAGCAGAAAGAAAACCAGTAAAGATACAGAAAAATTTGACAATAGTGTATACTGAGTTTATCTTCACTTATAGAACAGTGCCAGACCACAGCAGAACACGTGACAACTGTGGAGAGACGACACAACAGGGAGACAGAGTCAGTATGTAAGATATCAAACTGCAAATTTATCCAAAGACTGACTGGAACTTAATCCAAACCCAGCAGTCGCAGCACTCGATGGTGCATATCTGCATACCAGATACTAGAGAGGCTGAGGCAGGAGGATCTCAAGTTGGAGGCTAGCCTGGATAACTCGGTGAGATCCTGTCTCAAAATGTCAGTATTTTTTTAAGGGTTTGGGATGTAGCTCAGTGGTAGAGTGCTTGCCTAATATGCTCAAGGCCCAGCATTCTATCACCAATATTGCAAAACAAAAAGAGAGAAAAAAATAAAATTTTATAGAAATTAACATGCTGATTCCAAAATTCATATGGAAATGGCAAGGCTCTGGATTAGACAAAAACAAATTTGACAAAGCAGTAGAAGAACATTACCTGATTTAAAGATTTATTTTAACACTTATCAATAAAATATGATACTGATGTGAAGATGAACAGTGTGCAGATATTAACCTACAGACACATAGATATCTTATTTTTGACAAATGCAAATAAGAGTAAAAGAGGATTTTCTTTCATGCTGCAGCAAATAGTGTCTATGTACAAAAAGAACATTGATCCATACCTCACACCATATATAAAAACTGAAAATAGATCAAAGATCTAAATGCAAAACAAATCAACAAAAGTTCTAAAACAAAATACAGGAGAAAAACATGAATGACTCTGGGCAATGATTTCTTAAATACGACACTAGAAGCACAGTCCCTGAGAGAACAAATAAAGTAGACTGTGTCAGAATGAACACTTAAGCTCTGTGTAAGCCACTATTAAGAGTGCAACATCAGGTCTCAGATGGGAAGAAAGTATCTACAGGGCACAGACTGGACACTGTTAAGAAAACTCAATGAGAACTCAAAAATAAAACCCAATTTTAAAAAACCAGGTAAAGTATTTAAATAGATATGTCACCAAAGAAGAGAGATGGCAAGTAAAGAAACGGTGCTCGGGCTGGGGGTGTAGCTCAGTGGCACAAGCACCTGCCTGGCAAGTGCGAGGCTGTGAGTTTGATCCCAGGTAACAAAAAAACAAAAGAACAAAAAATATAGAAAGAAAGAAATAAAGAAAGAAATAAAGAAAGAAAGAAAGAAAGAAAGAAAGAAAGAAAGAAAGCAAGCAAGCAAGCAGAAAAGAAAGAAAGGAGAAAAGAAAGAAGAAAAGCAAAGCAAAGCAAAGCAAAGCGAAGGTGATCAACATCATTAGGCATTAGGGAAATGTGCCTCACAGCCACGGTGAGCTACCACGCTCTGTGCAGAGGACTGGAATCAAAAAGACTAACCACCAAGTGATGGTGAGAGTGTAAAAACTGAACTCCCACCGGCTGTTGGGGAACTCACAACCTGGAGATACAACCATACTGGAAACCAGTCCAGCAACTAATTAAAAATATAAACACATACTTGTCATATGAAACCACTTCAGTCCTAGGACAGTCACCTGAGAAGACAAGTGAAAGCATATGCGTCAAAGACTTATACACAAAATGCTCACAGCAGCCTTAACATAACAGGCAGAACTGAAAACAAGGCAGATGTCTATCCGCATGCAAACAGATAAACTGTGGTATAATCATACAGTACAATTTCATTCTGCAATAAAAACGAATTACGGTTGAAACTCAATACAACATGGATGAGTATCAAAATAATCATGCTTAGAAAAAGGTGGTGAAGATTACATAATTTATGATAATATTTAGAAAATTAAAACTGCTCTAGAGTGACAGAAAGTAGGTCAGCAGTTGCACAAAAATACTTTCAGGGTGATGGATATGTTCCTTATCTTGTCTGTGGTTATGGTTTCATAGCTGTGTGTATGTCAGAACTGATAAATTATATGCCAAAATGTATCGTTTACTATACCTCAATTTAGTAAAGCTGCTGTCAGTATTTAAAAAGAAAAAAATACAGCAAGCAACAACTAGGCAACAACACCCACAACGAGTGTCAGTCATTTACAGTGTCTAGGTAATGCTGACAGGCACTTACATGTGCCATCTTAGTCAGTTCTCAAACTACACCACACACTACTTTAGCTTCCATCTGGACATTATAAGCTTCATTTACAGAAGAACAGGAAAGATGGAGACAACTGCTTAACCCCTCGTAACTTGCATAAAGACAACTCAGGGACATGAAGAGCTCAAGGTTGTAGCTCCATACTGTGACCAAGCGCTGCACTACACCTGCAGAAACAGTGACTCAGCAGACACTTCATCATGTCACTGCTGAGCTGGGGTTTGTTTTCATGAGTGAAAGGAACATACTTTGTGTGTCAGTGTCTGCAGCACCTAGTGACCCCAGTCATCGGGTGGGATTGGCAATGGACATAACACAGCTCCACACCCCTTTCCTCACCCTCTTCTCTCCTCCCTATCCCTTCTCCATCACCCCCACCCCTCCATCTCTTGATCTCTATCTGGGAGACATCCAACTCCATACTTTCTATTTTCTATCTTTTATTTTGCTCTTTATTTATAAACTGTGTTTCTTACATAAGAGAAACCATGAAATACTGAAGCATGTGTATCTGATTCATTTTACTAAACATTATGGTTTCAAGGTTCATTTTCCTACAAAAGACTTATTTATCTTTCTTCATAGCAGAATAGTATGCCGTTGTGTGTAAATACCACATTTTCCTTACCCATTCACCTGCTGTGGGCTGTTTTCAAGATTTAGATATTATAGGTTGTGGTGCTACAAACATGGGTTTGCATGTATGAGTCTCATAAAATGTCTTCAACTCTTTCGGGAAGATAAGAAAAGGAATAGCTGGGTCAAATGGGATTTCCAGTTTTTTCAGAAATTTCCACTGCTTTACAGTGGTTGTACCAATTTACATTTCTACTAACAATGCAGGAAGGATTCTTTTTCACTACAGTCTCTCCAGTATTTATCTGACTTGGTTTCCTACTGACAGCCATCCATTCTCCCTGGAGTGAAATGGGATCTGGGCTGTTTTAATCTACATTTTTCTAATGGCAAGTGATGTTGAACATTTTTGCACGTACTTATGGGCCATCTTTACTTCTGTGAAGTGTTTCTTCATTTCTACTGCTCATTTTTTGATTGGGTCTTTTATTTTGGGGGTCTAATACTTTCTAGATATTAGTCCTCCATCCAAATAGCTAGCAAAACCTTTTTCCCACTCTAGGTTTTCTTTTCACTCTGCAGGTTGTTTCTTTTGCTGTGTAGCTTTTACTTGGATATGATTTTACTTGCTGGTTCATGGCACTCTTTCTTGTGCAACCAGGGTTCTGTTCACGAAGTCCTTGCCTGTGCATGCGGTTTCAAGAGTTTTACCTATTTTATCTCCGTGCTGGTTATTTCTGTTTGAATATTTAGGTCTCTGATCCATTTTTAGTTTAGCACACGGTGAGAGATAATGGGTTAGGACTCATTTGTCTGCACGTGGACAGCAAGTTTTCCCCACACCGTTTATTGAAGAAGCTATCTTTCTTTCAGTGTATGTTTCTGGCCCCTTTATAAATGCACTTGGTGTTTGTTTCTGCATTCACTGTTCTGGCCCATCAATAGGCATGTCTGTTTTTGTGTCAGAACGCTACTGTTTCGATCACTACAACTTAGTAACAGAAGTTGAAATCCAGGACTGTGATACCTCCCACTTTGCTCCTGTCACTCAGAATTGTTTTTCATATTCTGGGTCTGTTTTGGTTCCTATGAATTGTAGGATGGTTTTCTCTAGTTATGTGAAGAATGCTGTAGGTATTTTGATTGGGATCGCATTACATCTGTGTATCAATTTTGAAAGCATGGCCATTTTGACCAAAATGGTTCTATCCATCCAGGAACAGGGGATATCTTCATTCTCTGTTATCTTCTTTGACTTCTTTATCAGAGTGCAGTAGTTCTGTTTTCTGTTGTTTTGGTTTTTTCATTGAAGTGGTCTTTTACTCCCCTAGTTAATTCCTAAGTACTTAATTTTTTGTGGTGCTACTGTGAATGGCTTTTCTCACCCAATTTCTTTCTTAATGGATTCCTTATTAGTATACAGGAATGCTATTGATTTTTGTGTGTTGATTTTGTATGCTGCTCCATTACTAAATTCAGTTATTCTAAGATTCTTTTGCTGGATTCTTTTTGGGTGTTCTATGCAAACGATCACATCATCTGCAAATAACTACTTGATTTTTTCCTTTCCTATGCATATCCTATTTATTTCTTTTCCTTAACTGTTCTTGCTAACATTTCAAGCACTACGTTAAACAGAAATGGAGACAGCAGACACTCTTGTCTGGTTCCTGATTCTGCGGGGAGAACTTTTTCTCCATTTAATATGATGCTGGCAGTAGATACGTCGTAATTTTTTTTAAATCATATTGAGATAAGATCCTTCTACACCTATTTTCTTCAATGTTTCTATTGTGCAAGGATGTCAGATTTTGTCAAAAATTTTTGCTGGGTCTACTGAGATGATCATGTAATTTCTGTCCTTCTTTTAATGTGATGAATTACATTTATTGATTTACATAAGTTGAACCATCCTGGCATCTCTGGGAAGAAAAGTAGCTGGTTATAATGTGTGACATTTTTAATGTTTTGTTGCATTTTGTTTGCCAATATCTTGTTGAGCATTTTTGCATCTGTATTCATTAAAGAGATTGGTCTATAGGTCTCTTTGGAGGCTTGTCTGGTTTTAAAGTCAGCATAATCATACCTGTTAGGGATGACTCTGGGAGTACTAATTCCCTTTAAATTGTATCTAGACCTGTGCTTCTCTTAGCTGGTACGTTAATTACAGCTTATTTCATTGGATTATTCAGGGGTTTTGAATCTTATTCATTCAATTTTGGTAATTTGTATATATACAGAGATCTTCCCATTTCTTCTGAATTCTCCAGTTTATCGGTGTACAGGTTTAAAAACAGTTGCTAATAATCTTTATTTCGGCAGTGTCTATTATGATTTCATCCTTCTCATTCCTAAATGCACTGGTTTGGGCCTTTTCTCTTCCTTTATTTTCAGATTGGCTAAAAAATCTGACAATTTATTTATTTATTTTGAAGAATCAACTCTTTGAGTCACTGATTCTTTGTCTTCCTCTGGTCTCAACCTCTGCTCTGATTTTTATAGCTTCCTTCCTTGTATTAGATCAGGGTTTAGATTGTTCTTGTTTTTCTAGGATCTTGAAGTGCATTGTTACTTATTTGGACTCACTCTGGTTTTGTGACGTGGGTATTCATAGCTATACACTTCCTTCATAGCATGCTTTCATTGTATCCCGTAAATTCTGGTATGTTGTCCTGGCATTACTGTGGTTCTAGCACTTCTTATTTTCTTTGGAACTCGTTGTTTAAGACTGTATTGTTCAGTTTCCATGCATCTGTATAATTTCTGTAGGTTTTTTGGTCACTGATTTTTAGTTTCATTGCACTCGGATCTGATAATATGCAAAGGTATAGTTTCAATTCTTTTATATTTACTTAAACTTGCATTAGTGGCTGGTATGTAGTCTATTTTGGAGAAAGTTCCATGTGCTTCTGAAAAGAATGTGTATTCTGCTGTTGCTGGGTAGATATCTATTAAGTGAAAGAAATATGCTCTTGATTTTTCTTTTCCAAATTAAAGTTCCTGCCATAGGGACCACACATAAGAGTCAGATGTGCATCCATGGACACATATCAAAACATTCCCCCCAGCGAAGTCTCAACAGAGCACACTGTCTTTCATATGATAGGCAACAGAGTCAAAAAAAAGCAGTCATCAAAATGGATGATATGGGAAAAGCAAATTCAGTTTATTTCAAAAAGACGAGAGAAATGAACTTCCTAATTTACAGAAAGAACTAATTTACTTTCTTTAATTCGCTTTCTGCATATCAAACTACTCTGCAAAAGTAGGTCTTTTAACATCTGCTTTCTGCAATGCCTTAACTGCTACTTAAGACCACTGATTTAACTAGATGTACAAAATACACACCACGGAATATTAAAATGCCAGTAAAGCTACCTTAATTACAGCTGGACAACAGGAAAGTAGTATGACACTCACAAATGAATAGACTGTCTTCTAATAAAGAACAAGTTCCTAGTTATTTAAAAAAAAAGGAAAAAGACACAAAAATAAGAATAATGAATTTAACAATTTGAGGCTTTAAAGAGGAACTTAAAATATTTAGAATTGAAACAATTACATTTCATTAATTCTATAACTTGGATATGTGAAACTAGTTTTAATGAAGAAAGCATGCAGCTAAAGCAAGTAACATACTCCTGTATCAGTGTGCCAATCTCTTTGCATAAAGAACCATCATGTATACTTTTATGCTTATCACCTGTTGGGAGCTAATTTTTGCATAAATTTTAAGGTTTAAGTGAAGATTCTGTTTTAACATTTTTTCCATGTGGCTGTCCAATTCTTCAAACTCCATATTTTGTCTACGACTGCAATTCTTTCGCATCTTTGTCAAATATCAACTGGCCACATCTGTGCGTCTACTTGTAGATTCTTTTGTGCTCCCCTGATCAATATGCCTACTTTTCACCAGTAACACCCTGAGTTTGAACACTATAAACTGTATTAATTTTCTCTAATCTCACAATAGCTTATTTCACCTTCATTCCTAAACAATCATTTTCTTTGCGGAATTCTGAGCTGATAGTTCTTTCCTTCTGTACTTTAGAAATGTTGTTCCATTTATTCCTGGACTCCACGATTGTGGATGAGGAATCTACAGCCATTCAAAGTACTGTTTTCTCTCCTCTGACTTTCAAGATTTGTTTTTTCTCTTGAGTATTAAGCAGCACGATTATGACATGTCTAACAGAGACTTCTCTAGGTTTATCTTGCTTGAGTTCACTCAGGCTTTTGAATCCTATGTTAATGTCTTTCTCCAAATGTGGAAAGTTCAACCAGAATTTTCTTTTCTTTTCTGTTTTTTTTTTTTTTTTAACACAGTCTTTCTCCTGTCCTTCTACAACACTTAGAAGCATAAAAGTCCAACTCTGCAGTCCTGCTCCAGAGGTTGCTGAGGGCTGGCCTGTATACGCAAGCGTTCGCTATTCCCACTCTGAGTGACTTCCACTGACCCATCCTGGCTCTCACTTTTTTGTTACCTTTGCTCTGCAATTCAGCCCATTTAGTGCACTTTTTACTTTGACAATTGTGTTTTTTAGTCCTAAAACGTTCATTTGTTGAGCCACCTAATCAAAGACATCTGAAATCTGAAAAGCTCTGAAATTGGAAACCTTTTGAGCACGAAAGTGATGCTCACAGTTTAATTTCAGAGAACTACAGAGTGCAGGTTTTCACATCAGGGATGTGCAAACAACAAAGTCTATGTAAGTATTCCTCAATCTGAAAAAACCCAGTTCTGAAACTGTCCAGATACCGAGCCATTTGGATAGGAGATAGTTAACCTACTTCACATCTTATATTTATATATTTATTTTCTCAGACTCCCCTTTCCCCTGGTGGTACTGGGAAATGAACCCAGGGCCTTCACACTGAGCTACAAGCCCAGCCTGTTTTATTTATTTTGTATTTTGAGGCAGGGTCTCACTGTGTCATTTGGTTTCAGCCAGAACTTACACTCTTCCTGCTTCAACTTCCAAGAGTGCTGGGATTATGGGCGTATACTACACCACACCTGGTTTATTTTCAGAGCCATTTTACATTTCTACTCACGAGTGTTCTCAATGTGTTGTAAAGTTCGAAACTAAGGTCTAATGTTAAGTATGACCTTAGCATCAAGGAAACTGTGTGGACCAAAACCACACTAACTGCGAAGTTCCCTTCCCCAGTCTGCTTCTGTGACCGGTCCCCTGACAAATATGCCCCCGGCCCAAGAGACCAGGTGCAGTGCCCACTCATCCACAGGCAGCAGCCCCTCTGACCCTCAGGCAGGACTCACGGTGGGACGGCCTTGCCGGGGTCGAGAATCCATGTGACCAGTACTCTGCTGTCCAGCTCCTGTGCCCTGCATCAGAGGTCGCATGCACAGTCACCACCTGCTCAGGGCAGGTATCCTTCCCACGCCAACAGATGGATGTAGGGGACTGACACGACTCATCTTCCCTTTCTGCAATATTTTTGTGGTGGCTGCTTTGAAATCTTTGTCAGAAAACTCCAGGCTGTCTATCCCAAGCAGCCTTCTGCACTGTGGCTGAGGCACTGTAATCCCCAACGGTTGGCCCCCAGCTGGCCTCTGAGCAGCAGTCCACCCCTTGACGCAGTCCTCAAAGTGCCAGGTCCACTGTCACACACCAGACTCAAGCGCAGCTCGGGAGTGCGTCCAGGGTTCACAAACAACTTCATGCACTCACTGTCCTGAGTGCTTGCCCATCATTCCCCGGTACTTTTTGGTTCCCCGGAGCAACCCATTTTGGGCTCTCTGGCCACAACTCTGGGTTTACCTTGTCATGGACTTCCAATGACTCTACCGGGAGCCAGTCAAACAGAGGCACAGGAGAAGCAGCCATGAGGAGTTGCCTCCACAGCTCTTCTGGGGTCTCCGGAAGCAGGCTGGCCTTCCTCAGAGTTCTGGGGCCTTGGGGTGCTGGCTGCCACTGCTGGCACTGTGAGGAAATCGGTGTCCCACGACCTCATCCCTGTACCGGAGAGATTCTCCTAGAGACTGTCTCTTCCCAAGTCCATTTGCAGGTTTCCGGATGCTATGAGACACAGCCCATGGATGCCAGGGAAAGGTACGGAAGCTCGGCCCATTCTCCTGAGCTTGACATGTGCACAATGGTCTGTTTGATTGACATGTATTAGGATGTTTCAGGGTCATTTTTAACTAAAATATATCCATCCAAACTGTTGCTTCCAAACTTGTTTTTTCTCACAGCTTTCCACATCTCGCTAGAAGGCAACTTCTCCATTCAGTTACTTAGCCCAAGCCCCTGGAGTCACTCTTCATGTGTCTCTCTCATTCATACTCCCCGTCTGACCTGACTCCGTCTCTAAAGACACCCAGAGTCCAGCCACACCTCAACCTCTAACACTGTCCTCCCAGCCCACACCCAGGACACCCGACCGGTGCAGCACCCAGCTCCCAGCAGAGGGTGGCTTCCAGCTCCCACCCTGCCTGACTGCTGTCCTCTCTTAGCACAGCGATCATGTTGAGTCGCTCCTCACACTCTGCTGCTAAGTCTGTCGTGCGTTCCTTTTCATGTGACCACAGTAAGCTCCTCCATGCACTGACCACCCCCAACACTGCTCCTCTGATTCTTATCCCCCTCCTCCCTGCTACAGTGTAGTGACAAGGTGAAGGCTCCAAGTGTACTCCCGTTTTACTAAGTAGGACCTTTGTCTGAAACGCTCTTCCTCAAGTCTGTGAATAATCTGCTCAAAGCCTTTCAGCCTTGCTCCAATACTACCTTCTCAGTGAGGCTAGCCTGACCTTCTTGTTTTAAAGAGTAAACCCGCACCCTCCTCAGACCCGTCTTTTACTACAGTACCTTCTCCTTCTGCTGTAACACAACTCATCCTCCACTGTGTCTACTGTTCCTGCAATTGAACACAGCATGCATGGTGACAGGACCTTGGCCTTTCACCGCGACATCCCTGTCTCAACTCCACAGCAAAACTCAACACCTGACTGCTTGACAAACACGTATGCCCAGAACACAAAGTGTGAGCAGGAGGAGCAGCAGTGTGAGCTGAGGTCAGAGCCAGGGCCAGGCACCGACTCTGTAGACCTTGTCACATTTGCTCTGCCTTCTTGATGCCTGACATTATGTCTTCTCTAAACTCATGAAGTTGGCTTTAAACTGCCTTATTTCTGTATGATTACCAACTTTATCATAATGGGGCAGTTAAGATACTCAGGCAGATGTTTAATCTGTCCCCCTAGAGGTCAGATCTTCAATTTCAAGGGGGGCAGTACAGAGTCCTACACCTATCTGTTTCTTCCACACTAACGAAACGGCCTGTACTCAGTGGGAATTTGACAACAACTCCCCAAACATCCTAGTTAAACAAGGGAATGATCACATCTTGGCACAAGAAGAAAGGAGGCCTTCAGTGAGTGCGTGTGTGTATGTGTGTGTGGTACGCTGATGAACACTAGACACTCAGACACGGAGAAATGCTAGCGTTTAAGGCAGGCACCTCCCTCAGGCTGCTCTCCACGCTGATGTAACAGTGCGGCCCATTGTTCACGACACTGGGAAGACGTGTGACATTATGCGAGCCTTTTAAGAAAACCAGTCTGATTGTTGTTGTTATACTGTTTCCCCATGAATCAGCACGAACTTATTCATCAGATTTGGCACACAAGATCAAAGTCACCCTCACAGGATAAGGATGAGTCACAGCTGAGGGTATTCAAAAGATAAGTTCAGATTCTGATGTAAATTCTATAAATAAAGCTATCCAGAAATGACAACTGCGTTCAGGACACACACACTCACAAGATTTAAAACTTTGTCATTGCTTCATAGACACACCTGAAAATAGAGAAACTGGAAAACGTGCCAAGAGACTGCTTTACTATTAAATGCAGACTACGACAATGTGCAGGCTTCAGCCTGGGGAGTGGAAAGTGGACAAAACACAAAACTCAGGGTGGTTGTTTTGCTGGTTCCCCGAAGCTTGAAGGCTCCAATATATTCTGATTCATTCTCATTCTCAGTCATATTATTCATAGTCTCTCCTTTTCATCTCTCTCTCTCATTCCCTCCTGCTGTGTGTGTGTGTGTGTGTGTGTGTGTGTGTGTGTGTGGTTTCTAAGAGAATACTAAAAGTACACCCATAGTTGGTCACTACCTTAACAAAGCCACCAAAGTTATAATCACCAAAACTCAGACACCAACATTAAGTGCCACATCAATAAGTGCCAAATGCACTAAACTCAATTTTCTTAGCAAAACTTTGTAATCTAAATCTAACCATGAGGAAACACTATTGAAATTTAGAATGTACAAAGCTTACTGAGACAATCTGCCTAAACTCTTAACAGAAATTGGTGTTTGGGTACATGGGCTTGGAGATAGCGGTAGAACACGACACTGCGGTTCCGAGGAAGAGTCAGAAGCCCTCTTGTACGTCATGGCGACTATGGTTAGGAATCACACTGCGCCCTGAGTCCACCAGGGGAGGGGATCTAAAGTGCTCGCCGCATAGCCACGCACATGAAGGGTACGGTGTAGTCACAGGTGGATTCAGTGATGCCACATGCATGTGATAGCAAAACATCGTGTTGGAGCCTCAAATCTACGAAGGTTTACTTGTTGAAAAAATTAACCTCGCAAAAAGACTGGTGAAACCACCAACAGAGTGAAGAGATAACCCACAATGTGGGAGAAAATGTTTGCCAGCTGTCTCGCAGATAAAGGATTACTATCAAGAACATATAAAGAACTTTAAAAAATCAGTCCTCCAAGATTTAAAGATCCAATCCAAAAATGGGCATCTGAGATGAACACACATCTTTCAAATGAGAAAGTACAAACAGCAAATAAATACATGAAAAAATGTTCAACATCACTCGTCATTCGAGAGATGCAAATGAGAACAACACTGAGATTCCATCTCACCCCAGAAAGAATGGTTAGTATTAAGAAGTCAACCAATAACAAATGCTGGAGGGGCCATGGGGAAAAATGAACCCTTCTCCACTGTTCATGGGAGTGTAGGCTGCTGCAACCACTGTGGAAATCAGTGTGGCGATTCCTCAAAAAGCTAGGACTGGAGGTCCCATTTGACCCGGCTATTCCCGTCTGGGTATCCTCCCAAAAGAATTACAAACATCATACCACAGCGATATATGTGCGCCTATGTTTACGGCAGTGCAGTTCATAACAGCCAGATCTTGGAAACAATCTATATGCCCATCGACTGAGGAATGGACAAAAAAGTGTGGTATTTCTATATAATGGAATACTACTCAGCTATAAAGAACGATAAACTGGACATCCTCATACTTGAATGGATGCACCTTGAGAATATACTTATCAGTGAATAAGTAAGTCACACATATGCAAGCATCATGTCGTCGCACTTGTGTGACAAACTGAAAGAAAAACTATGTATATGTTTATGTATATGTATATAAAAAGATAGTTAAAAAAAGAATTCGCTGAGATTTTGATAGATGTTGAGGTGAATCTATAGACAAGTTTAGAGAGAATAAATGTTTTGGTATTTGTCCAACTCACACACATAGTCTCTCTTCATTTATTTAGGTTATATTTGAGTACTTTTGATCACTTTTTATAGTTTTAAGGATACAGATAATGAATGTATTTTGGTAGATTTACACAATAATGTTACCTTAAGCTTTTTTGTGATGTTGTAACTTGTGCCTTTATAATTTTACTTTTGAATTGTTCATTGCTTGTATATAGGCCAACACTAGATTTCTGTAATATGGCTTTGTGATCTTGTACCATGACCTTGCTAAACCTGCTTGTCTGTTTTATTGGGGGTTTTCTGTAGATTCTTTGTGGGAAAAAAAAAAAAAAGATTGGTGAGCTAAGCAAATGTCATCTATCGCATTACAGGAGAAACAGTTACCACCCTGCCAGCGAGGCACATGGGCACCACACATCCTCAGTGGGAGACCCTGAGCAGGAGGGGCGTTCTATGACATTTTTGCCAAAGATGCACACTCTTAAGTTACTCATGAGGACAGACTGGGCAAACCCAAACTGAGAGAAATTCTATAAAGTTACAGCCTAGCACTCTTTGAAACTGTCCAGACTGTTAAAGACAAATACACATCGGGATTCTCCCAGATAATGAGACTAAGGAGACACGGTAGCTAAACGCAACGCAAGTTCTGACCTGGATCTTCTACCAAACAAACAAAAAAAGGACATCTGAGCAAAAACTGACAGCACATGAATAAGATCTACAGGTGAGCAGTAGTAGTACATCAGCATTAATTCTGATAACCATGTTATACTATATAAGATGCTCACATTTGTGAAACAAGGTAGATGGAAATGCTTTATTCTGTTTGTTAACAGTTTGGTAAACCTAAAATTATTTCAAAATGAAAAGTTAAAAGAAACAATTAGGTTTAATGACAATCAAAAAAATTAGTGTTATAAGCCAGGGTTGGTGTTCCACACCTGTAATTCCAATACTTCAGGAGGCTAAGGCAGGATGATCCCAAGTTCAAGCCCTGCCTAGGCAATTTAGCAAGGCCATGTCTCAAAATAATGATGGTGATGATGATGATGATGATGGTAGCAGTGGTTGTGGGCCTTACTCAGTGCAAAGGTCCTGGGTTTAATCCCTAGAATTAGGGGAAGAAAAACACCAGCATTGTTTAAAAAAAAAAAAAAATCTTTTAAAAAATGTTTTCAAATAGCACAAGGCACTCTTCTAGAAGTGATTAAAAAACTGTACATTTACCAAATGTACAACTGCATCCTAGATTAGAAACTCACGACAACACCACCACCACCAACTACAAATTGGAAGTCTAAATATGGTAGGATACAATTCATGCATTTTGCCAGGAGATACTTACTGTCTTTGCAATATTAAAAAGCAAACCGGCACACTTATTTTTCCCACCACACGCCTGCTCTCACTGGTCCTGGCGGACGCTCCGCCCATCTCTGGCTTCCATCCACCGCACCCTTCCACTGAGGAAGAGCAGGGAAGGGTGGAGCCACGCCTTCCCAAGGGCACGCCCACCCACCCGGCCCCGCCCCTGGCCGGTGCCCGCAGGCCAGGGAGCATCCTGAGTCACCAGAGGCCACCAAAAAGGGAGGCAGGAATTAAGTGGCACGTGTCGACAAGAAATGTGTGGCGCTAAAAGGGGGCACATCAGAGCTCACCTCATGCACGGTGAAATGGATCAAGTTAGAAGCAACGTTTTTTTAAAAAGCACAGTTTTTCCACATAATGATCATCTAAGAGGATAGATAAAGACCAAAAATACCTGTGGATAAAAACCATCATCTGTAGCAGAGTAGAAGAGCCCTCTTCTGCTGAAAACTTCCTTCCAGCACCGCTGGGTCACACATATACAATTGTAAGTAAGCGTGTGGTACTGGTGATCGAACCCAGGGATGTCACCTGCTTTGCTCTATCTCCAGCTCTTTTTTATTCTGAGATAGGACCTCACTAAGTTGTCCAGGAAGGTTTTAAACTTGCTATCCTCCTGCCTCAGCTTCCCTTAGTGTTGGGATTATAGGTGTGTGTCTCTGTGCCTGGCTCTAAAATTTTATTTCAAACAAACTGCTCCAGAATTTAAAAAATAAAATAAAATAAAAAGCCTTTCCCCAAGGTACCTTAAGAACCATAATACATAATAGTGAATCATAAAAGTGTAGGTATCTCTTTTTATCTAAGTATGTGGCCTCAAGAGGAATCAGATTCCTTTTTTTAAAAATGCAACGCTCCCTAACACACTGAGAGCTATGAACTTGAAAACTTCATGGTATTAACGGAACAACAAATATACTCCTCAGAGTTAGTTATGAGAAAAGGAGACACAACGAACGATCTATTTTAAAGCATTCTGACCTTTATGATGAATTTATTTAGTAAAAATTAAATAATTCTACTCATGAGAAAACACAGCCCAAATTCAATCAAATGTGTGAAAAGCGGTCCGGAATGGATCCATTACTGAAGAGGCCCTAAGAACATAAGGATACTGGGATCATTTTAACATAAAACATGGTAAATACCCAATCGCCAAGCTCACCTTCCTGCCATCCCTGAACTTTGCCACCTACCAACTCTATCCGAAAACATCACTAACACAGCATTAACAAGCCATGCATCTGTTTCCTAGGACTGCTGGAACAAGTCACCACAAATTCAATGGCTGCCGAACAAGAATCTATTCTCTCACAGTTCTGGAGGGCAGAAGCCCAAAAGCAAAGCGTGCTCAGGGCTGATCCTCGAGCAGCCTCAGGAGTCCCTCCCTGCCCCTCTCTGGTGGCTGTTGGAATCTTTGGGATTTCACGGTTTAGAGATGCATCCCTTGCTGTCTTCCCAGGATCTCCATGTGCCTTTTCGTTCTCGTAAGCACTCTTCCCCACTGGACTCAGATAACCCAGGATGACCCTCCTTGAGCTCCTTTAATTACATGTCAACCTGGGCCTGCCTTAAGGACCTAGGGTCACACACACTGCATGGAGGCGGGAGGCACCAGTCGATCCACTACAGCACAGCCTCTCCAGGGTCGGTTACACCTGAGTCATCAATGAGTGCTCGCCTCTTAAAGGGTTTCAGAAACATGTCACGCCATGCTTCTGCTAAGGTTTGCTATGCTTCACACATCAGTGATCTGATCATTTTTTCACGTGGGTCTGCTTCTTCCTAAATCCTCCCAGTGACCTTACTGGACACTGTAAACAAGGTAGGCACACTAGAACAGGCAGACAGACGTGAATGCGTCCTCGGGCCCACAGCGACAGGCCTTCCCTGGGTTACTAAACAGAAGCACCTCTCTCACACAGCGACATGGACAGACTTTGCTCAGCTCTCTGTAACTTGTGTTTTAGTTTCTACCAATAAACCTTAGGTTAAACACACAATTTTAACCTATTCACATGCATCATGTCTATCATGTTCAACAGTCATTGTTACATTTTTAGACAGCTATTTCATTCATACACTGATAAATGGTCACTTATATGTGAAAGGTACCAAAGAGGGTTCCTACACCAGGCACACATTTAAATGAAGTCTACTTTTTCAAAGAATGACTTCACAAAATGGGAATATCTCCAAATTCTCTGAATCAAAATAGCAAAATTTCAGATTTATTGGATGATGTGAGATTTCATTCTGAATGTTACAAAGGTGTTTTCTTAAATGACCTCTCCAAAAGCAGCAGCTCACCTATCTTTTTCATGAGAAGAGGAAAGAGCACATCTTTAGCTATAACTTCAAGCTGCTCACTAACCCCAGCCTCTGTCCTGCTGGCTCACGGCTGAGGCTGCTGCCCTGGAACGGGACAGTCTCCAGAGGCCCAACCTGTGGAAGCTCCTGCACGTGGGAGACTCTCTGGGAGCCGGGGCCGTGGAAGGGAGCAGGTCACTGGAGACCCGTCCCCAAAAGGGCTACGAGGACCCCCTCTTGCTTTTTCTGTTTTGGGGTCCCAGCTGCCATGAGGCAGCAGTTTCCTAAGCCTCATGTTCCCACTCTAGGGCCTCAGGCCCGAGTCATGCAGCCAGCCCCCGCAGACCGAAACCAGGAGCCAAAACAAAGCTGCCCTGCTTCTAAGGTGCTTCATTCAAGTACTGTCAGCCACATGAAGCCGGCAGACACAGAGGCCCTCCCCTGCTTCCTGTGTGGCCCAGCTGACATGCGATGCTCTCTGCGCCGTGAGGGCGTGCGTGTTCAGAAGCATGCAGGGAGCTCAGCCACCACATGACCTTCAGAAAAAAAGACCCAAGTGTGACAGTAATGTGGGCTGTCATTTAAAACTTCCGAAGGAAATGGAAAAGCACAGAAGACAGCTGGCTCTCCCTCTCCAGGACAACACTGCGGGCGTGCCCGGCCAGAACAGGGACCCCGACTTGGCACAGCAGTTATCTAGGGTGGCGTTAGTCTTCACACGAAAGGCTGCCTTTCCAGTTAGTATCTGCTTCATGCCCTGCATCTGGAAACAAGTCAAGGTCTGAAGAGATGGGCAGGAATAACTCATACCTCCACCAGGAATAATCGCCAGCTTTGTTTCAACCAGGCCCATTTTTGCAGAGGAAGCTAAAAAAAAGAAAAAGAGAAGAAAATTAAGGAACATTCAATCATCACATTCCAATATGACAACTTGAGAAAGTTAGTAAACGAAGATACACCAAAAATACTCTGCATACTAACGGCACTGGTGCTATAATTCTTTTTTAAAAAACCACTTCAAGAGCTACTTATTTCTGAAAATAAACACTCTAAATGACATACATGAGAAGAATCACACAACGTTTTCTGTTAAACAGTGCTTGGCAGTGAGTTAGTTTTAATGGTGGAAGAACAGAGCTGTAACGACATTATTAGACTTGATACTGTCAAGTCATATTTGAAGGCTTAGATCTCCATTAATTATTCAGGATTGTGAGACAGATTATTAAGGATGAATTCTTTAATTGCCTGAATAGTTCTCCAGGATCGAACAGCTTAATATATCATACCATGGGCTGGGGGTATAGCTCAGTGGCACAAGCACTAGCCTGGCAAGCACAAGGTCCTGAGTTTAACTCCTGGTACTGACAAAAAAAAAAAAAAAAAAAAAAAAAAAAAAAATCATACCAGATACGGCAATCTTTCAGGACCAAAGCTTGCGTTACTTTCTGACACACAGTTTAACTGTTGTGATGGCTAGCTCGAAAGGGCTCCTCTTTTTGTGTTTGCTTTCACATGACGACATCTTAATTCTCTTCATACGCATATACAAACATACTTACAACTACCTCCTACATCCTCATTCCCAGAACACGTATTCTTTCAAAATGGATCATGTATGTCTTAACTTTTCAGTTTAAAACCTAAGTGGTCCCCAGCACCAGAAAAAACAACTAAAACTTTCATCGCAAAAACAGAGGGACCTAAAATAAAATAGAAAGCATGCAAAAGTACACAAGAATAAGCAGCTACAAATCCCAAGATACAGTCACATAAAACTATTCAAAGGTCAATTCTGCCACCTCTACCTTTAATATGCAGCCACATTGGGAGTGCAGGGGAGCCGGAGGAGTGCAGCCCCAAACCCACTGTCTACTTCCCCCTGGTCTCAGCAGTGTCCAGAGCACAGGCAAGGCAGGCCAGGATACACACTCGCTCCGTAACAAGCGAGGGCAGGGGTCCCAGCCAGGTGCCAGCTCTGCACCCATGACCTCTCTCCCTGTCCTCCACTTCCTCCGCACCCCATGGCACCAGATTGCAGGCTGCTCGGCAGACTAAGTGTGACGCAGTAGGTCAGGTGTAGGTGTGTATGACATCTGCTCAGCACTCAGCAAGTGACTAACACTAACTGCTTGCATTACATCCATAACTGACCCCTGAGGACACAGAAGATCACTCGGGAAACAGCGAACGCCAAGGCACGGACTTACTGACACACACTCACGAGCTAAGACTGAGCACATCCCCTAGTCAACTTCCTAGGCTACCTTCACACGGCAAAAGCCATTCCCCCTGTTGCAGAGAGAAGAAAACTGATCTAGAAGAGCAGGACCTAAGCTTCAGACTCAGTTCTTTCCCACCTCAGTCTTGGTGTCTCTTTGTATTGCTAAGACTGAGTGACAGCGAGCAAAACACGGTTTTTGTAAAGATAATTTTAAACGAATCATGAAGCCCAACAAGTAACTCTCTGAAAATATTTTACAGGAAACAGAAGGAAATATCTGGAGTTATCTAAAGGGCACACACACTGCATTTCTTTTTATCACAGGCTGAACAGGACCAGTTCTCACCTGCTACTCGTATGTCACACGCTAACGCCAGCTCAAGTCCACCACCTAAAGCGAGTCCATCTATTGCTGCAATTGTGGGCACAGGAAGATTAGCTGAAACAGAAAAAAATTTGATGCTTCTTCAATTAGATCATTACCATGTAATTCATTTGAAGTTTTTCTGTGACTATATTTTTAAATGGGTATAATATAAGACTTTAGTACCCCTTTTAAACCTTTAACAAAATATAGGCAATTCCATCATCATGCTTCTAAAACTAATGACTGTATATGTTCTACCACATGAATTTGCAATGGTATCTTTAAACCTTCCTATATTATTATTTTCGTAAGTATTTGTTGTTAAATTAACACAATCACATCTCAGAGTCTAAAGTCCTTTGTATCATGTTCGGTTTGCCCGAATTTCAAGCTGAAGTGACTTCTGCATGAACTGTGAAGTCTGTGACCTCCGATGGGCTACATGGGAGCTCTGAACGACCACCCCATGGGCATCTGCACGGCCCAAGAGGCCTCCCTGTGCAGAGGAGGTTCTGGCCCAAGCCCTGCCCTGCGCCCCAGCCGCAGGCTGAGAACCCACCCAGCAGCGCAGAACACCAAGCCCAACTCACCAGAGTCCAGAAAGACAGTATTGTTTTAATGAGCTATCCACAAATGATACAATTCATTTTTGTCACTTGTTGAAAATGTGACTGATCATATCAATTATTCTATGAAGCAGAACTTTTTCCTTTGGCCTTTTGAGCTACGGTCTCGTTATTCAGTTCAGGCTGACTGAGAACTCACCACAGTTCTCCCGAGTGCTGGGATTACAGGCATGCACCACCATGCACAACTTAATTTTATTTTTGACTGTGGGACTACAAAGCTGGGCTGGATAATCTTAACACAAAGGTACCACCCCTGTAGCTCAGTTCCCAGCACCACCAAAAACAAAACAAGCAAAAAACCCAAAGGCTCCTTCTTTTAAAACACAAAGTTGCTGCAGGCTATGAGTCGCACACATGTGCACATGGAATTCGCCAGCTGGCTCTGCGCAGTCAGAGGTGCCGGGAAGCAGCACTCGCCAGCAGCGCGGTTGTGTGCTCTGCCCGGTGCAGGGGTGGGCATGCAGCGCTGCCCACGGCAACTCTTCACCTGCTGCACCCAAGATGTCCTTTCCAGCATGCTTGACAAAAACTAACAGGCAGATAGATCTACAATCAGTATCTACAGTCGGAAAGTGAGTTTAAGGTACAAATAATATCTCGTGAATTTTCCCTGGAAAAAAGAAAAGTCATGATGTGATACAGAGCAAGTTAACTTGAGCAGCTCCCAAGGTCACCTCAAGCTCCCGAAATGAAACAGAAGCACTGTGGCCTTCTGAGAACCTTGTCACGAGATCATTTCTGGTTCCCTAAAGCTGTTCCTCAGCCAGTGGTGGCGAAGCGACGGCACAAGCGCTCCAGCGGGCTGTGTCACTGAAAGCTCTGTTACCGTGTTTTCTTTCGCTGCATGAGCTGTTTCTTCTCAATGGAAACCTCAGTACTCCGCTTTATCTGCAGTGCTGGCACTTTGTGACAGGTGGCAGTTTGAGGCGCTGTCTCTAAAGCTTGCCGTCCCCTCCCTGCACCCTGCTGGTCGCCCGCCAGCCTTCCTCTGCGGACCAGGTGTCACCCAGGCCTGTGGCCAGGCCCACCAAGCCACACGCGCTCCACGCCCTGACCCTGTCTGAGTCAGGGGGCAACCTTCAGCCCCTAGGATCAGAGCCATGAACCCCAACCCTGCCTCCCTAAACCCCCACCTGACCCGCCTCACTCTTCCTGTCTTCCCATCCCCTGTGCTTGCTTCTCAGCCTTCCTCTCCCCTCAATTCCCGCTCTACCTGTGAGGTCTCACTCCCACCCGCAATATTTGTAATGTTAACACCAATGTCCCTGGTTGCTAAAGTCAGATGTCTCACAGCCCCTGCCTGCTGGACATCCCCACTCAAAAACAGCTTAACACGTCCTACACATCACAACCCTTCCTCTAGTTCCACCTCCCAGGTATGCTCCACATGCCAAGTCACCCAAGAAAGGACTCAGAGGCCACCCCAGGCATCCTCCTTCCCGATGCCACGTGTGCAGTGGTTCCTCAGTCCTGTCTAACAGTTTGTAAACCTCAGCCCTCCTGCTGCTGCTGCCCGAGTTCCGGGTCCCAACACTTCTCAGCAGCAAGAAGTCCCAAATTCACCTTCATGGCTTCCACATGCTATGATCTTTCTAAAATCAAACAGTCATGCTCTTCCTCTATTTCAGACTGTACAATTACTTATTCCACCATCAAGATAAAAATGGAGTAAACCTTTAGCACGGCATGAGAGACACTTGATGAACTAGTATGCCCACCTCTTTCCTCTAGCCTCTGATACATACTTCATGTTCTAGCCCAAACTCCTTACAAAACCTCTGGAAGCTACACCCACTCAAGACCCATAAACGCAGCCAGGCATGGTGAAACACACCTGTGATCCCACTACTTTGAGAAGCTGAGGAGGGAGGATTCCAAGTTTGAACCCAGCCAGGCAACCTGTCCTCTGTCCCCAGGTCTCTATACCACCTGGAATGCCTGGCTAGCCCCTGGTATTTCTAGGCACTGCTCAAACACCCCTCCCTTATGTCTCCCCAGAACCTGTGTACTCCTTACTGTCAGACCATTCACTGCTGCACTGCCCACCTGAAACAAAGACTGATGTCACATCAAGCCTGCTTAGGATCAAACTTCCCAATTCGGGACAAACCTTAAGGTTTTACACAGCCTCTTCCCTTTCGTTATTTTAAACCTAGTTTATTTCACCTATTTTTCTCTTATTATAGTTACTGATAGTCTCTTCTGTTTTTAAAACTTTAAAGAGCATGACTATCTATATACAGTCCTACAGAGCTTCAGAAAAGAAACTGTAAAGCACCCCCAAGCTGGAGAGGGCACCAGCAGAGAAAGCGCTTTCTTTCTACTGCACGAAGGAGGGTTATCAGCGTGCTGAAGGAATTCGGCAAGGAGCTGCTGAAAGCTGAGACACTGTTTAGTACAGATCTGGTGGTTCCCCCTGACTTCCAAACATAAGGCTCCTAAAACCCACAGAACAATCTCTGGAGTAATGAGGCTATCTTTGCATGCTAATGATGAGACAGACATCTGGTAGCACTAAAGCAGCTTCCAGAGGAGAGCTGGTCACGGAAAAGACCAAGCCTTAATTAGAGGGTCAAGACTTTAAACCCCGCCCTAAACCCCCCGGTTAGGGGAGACAGGCTGATGACTGCCTTGACAGCCAATGGCCAATGATGTAATCAACCATGCCTTCATAAAGAAGCCTCCAGAAAACCCAAAAGGACAGAGTTGGGAGGGGCTTTTAATGCCTCAACACGGGCGGCTCCCAGACAAGGCACAGCAGCTCCACGCCCCTTCTCCCTCCCTTTACACTATGCATTATGCATCTCTTTACCCACTGTTCATCTGCAGTCTCTGTAATATCCTTTATAATACAAGTGACTATAAGTAAAGTGCTTCCCTGAGTTCTGTGAACCTTTCTAGCAAATTAATGCAACCCACTGAGTAGCTCACGAGCACCCCAGTTTATGGCCAGTTACTTCTAAGAAGCACAGGTGACGACCACCACCGGGCAAATGGCATCTAACGTAGACATAGTCCTGTGGGGCTGCACCCTCACCCTGTGGATCTGATGCCGTCTCCAGGTAGACAGTGTCAGAACTGAGTTAGAGGATACCTAGCTGGCGCACACTGGACAGTCCACTGCAAAACTACTGCTCGATATTTTCTGTGTTGTTCTGTGTGTATGAGGTCAGGAAAACACTCAGGTTTTTTTCTATAGCTCTGTAAGAGAGAGAAATAATGAAAATCAGTTTAGATGACCTACAGAAATCAAGCCAGGCCTAAACATCTATACTGCTGTATCTAAAACTAAGTTCCAATTTCAGGTAAGTCCAAATCATGGTCAGCAGGTGATTTTCTCGTATTCCTTGGAATTTTCCAAAAAAGTAGAAGCAAAATGATGTATATAGAAAGAGAAATGTTTCTTCACAACAGACTGTGCTCTAAAAGTTCAAAGAAGCAGAAGAGTCAAAGACACAAGCTCACTGCAATCTGTAATCAGTAGGAGCAGTCAGCGCTCAGCCTGAAGCCCAGAGGGAGGCCTGCAGAAGAGCAGCACTGTGGGCCAGCCACAGGCGTCTCCACAATCCAGCACTGAGGGGCCGCTGCCTGCAGCACCTGATGAGGCGTCAAGCAACAAGCACGACACTTCAGTATCACCGGGCCACAAAGGAACGCATACAATCTCCTAAACCCTCATTAAAACAAGGAGCATGTCCATGCATTAAAAAGCACTCCAAAGAAACTGACTGATGACATCCCCTCCACACCGCTCTACTCCACGAGAAACAGACCTTTTCTCCTTTGGACGGTACTGGAGATTGAACCCAGGGACTTCACACTGAGCTACAGTCTCACTAAGTTGCTAAATTGCCCATTCTGGGCTTGAATTTGTGATCCTTCTGCCTCAGCCTCTCAGAGGGCTGGGACTGCAGGGGTGTGTGGCAGTGCCCAGCTCAGAAACAAACTTCCTGTGTTAATAAACACTGTAGAATGGTGGAAAAGGACATTCGGCAGAGAGGTTTGGGGACTGTGTGAAGTGCAGAGCCACAACAGGCCAGAAGTAGAGTGTGAAGGTGCCCAGCTGGGAGACAGCAGTTCCTGTTCAAGCTTTGTGATTCAGACATTAGAGAAATAACACTTCCCCTGACAGAGGCATGCTTTGGGGAATTAATGAAAGCCATTTCTAAATTTGATAGTTTAAAATTTGAGAAATGAAGTTCTTTGAGAAGATAAAAAAAAATTAAAATTACATTAGAACTTGTAAGAAATACATAACAAGCACCAAATGATAAGACTTTGGGAGTCTTCCTACACAAAGACCAAGACGACCAGGGTCACAGCACTCTGAAATCATTAAACAAGTGAACTACTGGTACCTCCAATATTAACTAACATAAAGTGGCACTGTAGAGAAACCTATAGAATTTTTCCTAGTAAAGAATTATTTAAGGCGCACATGCAGGGCACCACCCGGACTCCCCCGTGAGTAATCAGCACGGGCGGGGAGAAGCAGCCAGACCAGCCCCTGCGCACTGCCAGCCACCACCGGGACTCTCCTGTGGGCAGCCAGCACCAGCCAACAGAACCAGCCAGCCACACCTGGGAGAAGCCTGTCCTGCACCCCACCGCCTCCTGGGGCACCTGGGTTAGGAGAAGCCCGGTGCCTGACCCACCCCCCTACACTGTGGACAGGGAGCCACTGTGGGAAGCGCCAAGGACCCCACAACCTGCTTGTCTAGAGGAACCCAGGAAAATGTCAAGATGAAGAAGCAAAAAATAATCTATGGCCTCCAGCCCACACAGAACAAGTTCAGGAGACATGGACATGGCAGAAAGCAGAAGTCGCACACCTGAAATTTCCAGGATGATGGCAACTGAAGTAAAGAAACTACTTCATGAGGCTGTAAAAGAAATCAGATCAGAAATAATATCTCAGGTAAAAGAAGAAATGACAAACATAGCAAAAGGGTTGCTGAGTATATCTAAAGAAGACACAGATTAAAAAAAAAAAAAAAAAAACAGGAACACAAGAGAATGACAGAAACCCTGAATGAACAATTCAGAGAAAAACTGGAATGCATGAAACAGACTCAGAGGTATTCAGGAAATTAAAAACTCCATTGAAAGCTGGTAAAACTGCTTGAAAGAGATTGAAAATAGACTTTCAGATCTTGAAGACAGGATGGTGGTTAGTGAATGTGACAAGAAAGCTCTCAAAGATAACAAGGAACTAGGAAATAACAATTCAATGGCTGCAAGACAATGCAAAGAAAAATAATTTAAGAATGATAGGTGTCAGCGAAAAAGCAGGCGTCAACACAAATGACACAAAGAGACTATTTACAGAAGTAATAGCAGAGAACTTCCCAAGCATGGGAAAAGGACCTGAAATAAAGATGAAGTGAGGCATATAGAACTCCAACTAGTTATAACCAAAATAAATCTATACCCAGACATATAATAATCAAGATCCCAAAAATTCAGCACAAGAATAGAATATTAAAGACTGTTAGAGAAAAGAAACAGATCACCTATAAAGGAAAACCCATCAGAATCACAGCAGAGTTCTCAACACAAACTATCCAGTCAAGAAGAGGTTGGAGTAAAGTATTTCAAGTCCTGAAAGAAAACAGCTTCCAACCCAGATTGATGTACTCTGCAAAACTATTGTTCAAAATTAATTGAGAAATAAGATACTTCCATCACAAAGAACAACTGAAGGAATTCATGACCACCAAATCAACCTTACAAAGAGTACTGAAGAATATTCTAGAGAGAGATAAAAATGACACCACGAACAGCAGCAGAGTGAGATCGCCGAGTGGGCCAGGGAATTGAATGGAGGGGGAAAGCAGGGAACCAACAGCAGGAAAAAAGCATGGCAGAGATGAACTGGTGCATGTTGGCCATAACCATTAATGTAGATGGCCTCAATTTGCCAATAAAAAGAAACACAGGCACAGTGGATCAAGAAACAAGATCTATCAATATGCAGTATACAAGAAACACATTAACTTGAAAGGAAATTCATAGATTGAAATTCAAAGGGAAGAAAACAATGTTCCATGTGAGAGGGAACCAGAAAAAAGCAGGGGCAGCTTGCCCATCAACTGCAGAATGGGTTAGGAAGATACAGAATTTTTATACAATGGAAAGCTACTCAGCTATAAAGAAGGATAATCACAAGGCTCTTGTAGATAAATGGATGCAGCTTGTGATCATGCTCTTGGGTGAAATGCTTCAGATTCACATAGGTAACATCATGTTGTCTCCCTAGTACAAAAAACTGAAGGATTTAGTGGGATCCAAAATAGGCAATAGATATTGTGAAAGTGGAAGGGGAAGAAATGTCTAAAAAGGGAAGGAGGTAGCCATTGTCAATTCCCTATTATTTTGTTTTAAAGTCCTGTATCATTTTCATTGTTTTGTTTTGATAGGTTTTATTCTGTTTGGTTTGGTTTGATTTTACTAAATCTGATGGCATGGGCAGCTAATTCAAAGACAGCAAGACATATTATGGTAGCCATTGTTGATTTCCTGTTATCTTGTTTTGAAGCCCTATATCATTTTCACTGTTTTGTTTTGATTGATTTTACTCTATTCTGTTTTATTTGATTTTATTAGGTCTGATGGCTTGGGCAGCTATTTTGAAGATAGCAAGACATATTATGGTAGCCTTTGTTGATTTCCTATTATCTTGTTCTAAAGTCCTGTATTACTTTAATTGTTTTGTTTTGATTGGCTTTATTCTGTTTTATTTTATTAGGTTTCATTCTCTTAAAAAAAATTTTTTTTAAAAGAATTAAGTAGAATAACTTAACTAGTATTCAACGAGTAATTACATACTAGCCATTTTATAATCCAGTATTATAAATTCTAAAGCCATATATAACACTATTTTTTTTCCTCAAAAGATGTTATGCCTTGGCAATTTTTTTTTTCACAAAATACACACCATCTCAAAGCACACACTAGGTTCAGAGTTATCCAATATGCTTGTTTTATATCAGGTATTTTTTTCTACTTGGGCACACTCAATAACTGTAAGACTAATAAAACGCGCCTTACGAAAGGCAGAATAACAGTTTGAATATCTGAGAGAATTAAAGGATGAGTGCACATGAATGAGACTAAAACTGCAAATCCAATGGACAGTAGCTTTTCCCAACAGCAAAAGGAAGAAATTATGACTCAATGTGTTTCACAAGCATCAGGATCAGATATTATTTTGAGTTTCATACCAGGAAATGAGCCAGGTATGACAAGGAAAATAATAGTTCTTTGAAACGCTCCTAAAAATACAATTAAAGCAAACAACTGAACCATTTTGCTATTTAAAGAAAGTGAAATAAAATCAGCGTAAGTCAGGCCTCGGGCACACACCACCGCCTGGGCTGACGGCTCTCAGGCAGAGCTGCAACGTGGGAAGTGCATCTCCCCCTGCTTGTGCAGACCTACTGTGAGCCTCTAGAAAAGGACTCAACTATTACTTCACTAAGTTCCTAGCCATCACCCCTACATTCAGCTGAAACTTTACCTTTGGGACACTGCATCACCCCATTCCCTTCCAGACTTAAAAAACTAAAAACCAGAACAAGCCCTGGGCAAAGCCTGCAGGCTGGCTGCACCTCAGCTCCCCGGGGGCCAGCGAGGAGGGCAGGGCCGGCCTGTGGGCAGGGCTGAGGAGTCTCAGGAATCACACCCTCCACAGAGTGAGTGTCCAAGGGCCCAGGGTTACAATATTCTAAGTATTATGCCTTGCTTCTAGCACCAGGGTAAAATCCAAATAAAGCAGAAAAACTCTCCAAGTTGCTGCGATAAAAGCAGGTGATGGCAGCAGTGCTCCTTCCCGAGGCGTCGTCAGGCCAGGAATCACGGCTGAAGGCTAGCAGCATCCACCTGGCAGGGTGCGTTTCAGCTGTAGCAAGTCACGTGGAAGAGGACGAAGTGCACTTTCCCATTAGGAAAGGAGGAAAATGCCTCATAGCAGTACAGTAAAGTAAGTAATCACTCCTTCCTCAACACCAGAGGAAGTGGCAAAGCGGCAGCGGCCGGCCTGCCCCAGTGGCTGCAGCAGCGGATGAGTGACTGAGGGCACCGACAGCTGGCTGCAGGCCACACACCACGAGCTGTCACACGGGGCGCCTTGCTAAAGCGAGCAGCCCAGCTGCGTCTCAAGTATCTAAAATCACATTTGGAAAAACTCAGCCACACATCGTTGTAATACCATGCTGAGACATTATTCTACCCACATCTTTAAACCTGATCGAATGCTGATATAAACCAGATGACTCCCATGGTCAATAGAAGAGAGTACCCAGACACCTTTCAAAGAGCAATTCAGTTACTGAAGAGAACTGACGGTCTCACAGAAGTGAGGGTCGATTTCCGAGCTGCCCCGGCCAGTCCCCAAGCCAGAACACTGGCGCTGTGTCTCCCTGGCCCCTCCGCAGGCATCTGGGGTACTGCTCATGCTCATCACGCACACATCAGCAAACAAGGAAGCCAGCTGACAGAGCCGGGACAGGGACACCGCCAGCTCGAAAGAGCCCACCGCACCTCAGACAAACGCAGGCTCACTTAGGCCACGTCAGCAGGCCATGTGCAGTTCCCCGATGACACGTCAGCAAGCCACAAGCCCATTTCTCCAACCGACCCCCAAAAGCCCTCTAAACAGCACTATTAAAAAAGCCAAGTCTTAGCCTGTGAGAGCCACTTTCTCCACTCTGCTGGCAGAGGTCCCCTCAGAGTTAACAGGAAACCTGCCTGGAACGTGGAGTATGCACCCCTCTCTCCCTCTCGCTGGCTAATCAGTGCTTCACCAGACTCACACCAGGCACCACGCCAAACCCCCGAGAAGCAGCAGCCCCACTGCAGGAGTTTGGAGGCTGACCCCCAAGTCCAGTCCACCACCAAGACTTCTGGATCTAGCGAACTCTTACAAAGCACTTACTACGTGTGGCCACTATCCCAAAGTGAGTTAGAAACACCTGACTTTCTCATTTGCTCTGTCCCTTGGACCGGCCCTCCCTTCTTACTTCACTTTGTTTCCCCTTGCAACCCAAAAGACTGGCACAGGTGGCTTCAGTGTCCTCCCAGCTGCCAAACTGCCGTTCTCCACACCAACAGGAGTGCAGCAGGGCAGCACGGTGCCCCGACCCAACTCGGGCAGACACCCGTGATGCTAGATGAGCATACTAGAGCAGATAAGATCAGGAAGGGAGGGACCTTGTTTGCACACCCAGCACACACAGCAAGCCTTCTAGAAGGTTCCCTGGTGTCAGCCCTCACACTCACTGAAGCAGGCCTACAGCCACTCCATCAGCAGCACTTCACAGGCAATCCTTGGGTTGAGTCCAGGAGAGCTCCTTCCTGGGTACTGGCTGCTTGTGCTGCAGCACAGACCCTGTTACAACAGAGACTCCCTTGTGTTCCAGCACTCGGGAGGCTGAGGCAGGAGGATCACCACATTCGAGGCCAGCCTGGAATATGTAATAAGACCCTATCTCAGAAAAACCAGGAAGAAAGCAAGCAAGCAAGCAAGCAAGCAAGCAAACTAAACTAAACATATTAAGTGACAAATACTCTACGCTCTGTAAAAAATTATTCATACTCAGACTCTGAATCTTACATCAGAGATATGACTAAGCCATGATAAATCAGATGCTACAATTTATAGAAATGTATAAACATACCTTTCAGAGAATACATTCCAAATAATCTTACGTATAGTTTACTTACAAAAAGACAGGTCCTGGGAAGTAGTTATACCAGAATGTTTCAGATAAGTAGCTTCTTTCTTAAATGGGCTCTAAACCAACAGCCTAATAATGGTCAGATGTCCAGAGTGGGTTGGGGGACCTCCTAAAATTGCCCAGGGAATAGAGCTTTTTAATCATATGCTAAGCAAGGAGGCAGAAGCCCACAGAACCAACACTTTTCTACCCAAAAGAACCTTGTTCTAGTCACTAAAAATGACCATGGTACAAAATTCAGGAGCAAATTCTTACGGTTTATCTTTTCTGGTCTGTCAGCAGTGTCTGATCAAATCTTCAAAACGTCTCTTTCCTTGGCATTCAAAACATTATTCCTGTCTCTCTCCCTGCCATGCTGATCTTTCCACTTTCAGGCTCTCTGCTCTCTACAAGGTCTCCCCAGGGTCATGGCCTCCCTGGAAGCAACATTCTGACAACTTCCCAATTCGTCTCTCCAAGTCAGGCCTCTCCAGAAACTCCTAAGTCCTCTCTCACTGCCTGGTGACTTCCCCAGGTGAGTACAGACTTGGACTCCTGAGCGACACCTGTCCCAGTGGCTATTGCAACAGATACCCAACGGGGGCTCCGCCCCCTCCATTACCCTAGGTCACATCCTGGGAGCAGCAGGAATCTGGGGGAGAGGAGAGAAAGTCAGTCACAGGCAATGCAGTGTGATTCCTGGGCTGTAAGTGGGAGACGAACGAAAGAGGATCCCAGGAGAGTTCAATCTGCAGATGGGAAGAAAGAGTCCCACACTGGTGAGCCTGGTCCCAGCCAGCTAACCCTTTCCTCCAGGGGAGCCCAGCAGCTGCTCTGACTACGCTGCATAGCAGGCAGAGGTGGAGATGAAGTCAACTTGTGATTCTTAAAACAGGGAGGAGCCATGGGAAGCACCGGATGGCAGGCAAAGACTAAAACCTCACTCCACATCAAGATAATTTTGTTCAACCAGTATGACCCAATAAACATATAAAACAATTCGAGTCTGTTTTCTACAACAAAATAAACATCATCCTGTATTAATATTTTTGAGAAGAGTTAAGCTAAGTAGATTCTGCAAGATCCCAAGTGTGCTGTAACATTATAATACCTAAAATGTAACTACAAGTTTAAGATAAAGATGGTAGAAATGCATGTAGTTATCAAAGCCTTAAAGAATACTCACTTACACAAAGACAGCTAGGCGAGGGCATAAAAGTTTGTTACAGGTATGCATCTATTAACTGTGATTATTCCAGTTTTGTTTGGTTCTGGTTATTAGTGACTTGTTATTTTCACTCTGATTCTCTCAATTCTAAGATTCAAACATGTCCCAATTGTAAAATTCAGAAACATGCTCACAAAAATAAAATGAAAAGCACTGCTTCAGAAGACGTTTATCCTGTAAAATTTATAACAGATTTTTTAATACAGGTTATTTTCACTCCATCATACAAAAATATTTTCTTTGTATTGGATAGAAACTTCTTTTTCTGATGGAAAAATGCGTAATAACAGTCGATTTTCAATCTCAAAATGGAACAGTAACTAGAGAATTTGAAATCTTACAAAATTAAATTCTTGAAAACTTTAATCTTAAGAGATTAAGAGAACAAAATCTTATGAGAAAAGATGTTTAAGCATGGGAATTTCATAATCCACCCTTTTAACATAATTACCTACATTTCAACGTAAATTCCGCTTTGCATTTAAAAAGGTAAAGGAAAGCCTTTGTCATCTTATTTCATCAGAGAGGAAAAGGAAGCTGGGAATTCTAGGCCTTTCAAAGGGTAACTTCATACAGAAAAAGCAACATTCACCTCCCATTAGAGTGTGCGCGCCGAAGTGATGGCAGAAACCTATTTTACATATTTCTTCACAAGCACTTTTTCGATGCCCCAAGTAGGCATGTCTTCTGTGGGTTTCAACTTCAGAGAGAACCTAGAAGTGTCTTCCAGCTCTCATGCAAGGTCCCCTAATCTGAGTCTTTACTGAAGACAAGTGTCCATTGGGATGAAGCTCCGCGAGACGCACTCGCCCAGGGTAAGCTCCACCCTGGAGACAAGCACAGCCCACAGTGACAGCCCATTAGTGGTCCAAACTCAAAGCACTAGGTCACTTTTAATAGGTCACTTTCTGGGGTGTCAGCCTAGAGGGGTGCCGTCGAGACTGCTTATGAGACCCCCAAGAAGAAATAAGCCTACACTAAACACACAACTACATGTCCAAGTTCAAGATCCTTTCCTCGCATATCCTGTGTCACTATTCAGAATTCTTGATTTCGACCTGTTAGTGGGTGGCTTGGTACCCAGACCTGAAAATACATTCTTCTGTTGACATTCTGCACGTGAGTCCTCAGGATACTTAACACTGTGAACAGTGAAATGCTGAAAACCAAAGCTGACTGATGGGAGAATGGCGGACAGCACTGCACATAAACGAACGCTTACACTTAACAACATGGGTAACATTCTTTTTGGAGACAGGGCCTTGCTACGTAGTCTAGGGTGGCCTTGAACGTGCCACATACCCTGCGCTGGCCTCAACTCTTGATTTTCCTGTCCCAGCCTCCCAGGTGCTGGGATTACAAGTCTGTGCCACCAAATCTGGCTGAAATCTTTAAAACATGATATTGACTTAAAAGCAGTATGATATAATTTTTATAAAATCCAAAGTATGCAAAAGTAAACAGTTTACAGTTTCAGGATGTGTAAATGTGTGATGAAATCACACATGTGCACAAAAACGTAAGAATGATAAACACGGACAACAGACCATGGTTGCCTTTCGGTTTGGGAGGGCAGGTGAACAGGTGGACAGCAGATGAATAGTCTGGTATTAACTCTGACCTCGCTCTAACTCTGGGGGTTGACTGTGTGGGCGTTTGTTATTACTACACTTCACTATGTATAAAATACATTGTTTATGTATGCCAGGTTAGGACAAACATCTTTCTTTCTTTCTTTCTTTCTTTCTTTCTGTCTCTCTCTCTCTCTCTCTCTTTCTTTCTTTCTGCAGTACTGGAGATTGAACCCATGGCTCTGCAATGAGCTGCAGTCCTAGCCCTTTTCAAATTTTGAGACCATGGTCCTACTATGCTGCTTAGTTCTGATCTTCCTGCCTCAGGCTCCCAGAGTGCTGGGCTTACCATACCCTGCTCGTAAACATTTTCGTTTTTTTCAAATTCATCTATCTTGAGTACTGCAGATACTTCTTGTTTATTGAATATTTTTTCCTCTTGTTCTTTGTTATGTTTATTTTTCTTATTTTCAAGAAAAGCCAAACTTGCGCATTTTCAACAGTATCTCCTAGTCTTAAGACTCTGAAAGGCAAGAAAACGCTTTGCATGCTTAACAAAATGGATTCATGGACCACACAGCACACAGAGATCTCCAACTGTCCCCTTGGGCCTTGTTTCATGAGTTCTCCCTTGATTTGTTGCTGTTCTGAGAGCAGAGTTTCCTAGGTTTAGCGTTTCTGCAAAAGGAAGCAGCTTGGCTGGTGGGTGGTGGTGGGTGGCGGTGGATGTCAGTCGCAGAGGCTCAGGGGCTTCTCGAGCGGCCTCCCGTGCAGACCTGTTACCGCAGGGCCCGGCTGGTCGCAAGGGTCCTGCTCATGCTGCGTCGGAGCAGTTCGATTTTCAGCCTGTTTAACTAAGACACCTTAAAATTGTAGAAGCATCGGAATGGGACAAATTGGGGTGTTTTCCGCGACTTAGATACCACCTTCCCTTCCTGCCCAAATGTCAGCGTGCATTTGCCACACCTGGAGACTCTCTAGAGTCCGGTGGGCAAACAGACTTCACTCATCGCAATTTCCTATGCTCCGGTTGCTTTTAATAAAGAGACTGAGTAGCTCAAAGGTACTAGGCCTATTTGAAAGTTATTTTCATTTACTAAAGATCAGGAAGAAGTTCTGTATTTCATTCAGTTCAGTTTTCTTAGGTTCTTAGGAAGTCCGTTCTTGAATAGTATATCCAAAATCCTAAAGCAAAATTCAGACATTTTGTTCTTTTAAAAAATTGTATGGCTTTTGTTTCACTTAAAGGAAATGATGAATTCTCAGACTTCTGAAATATTAGTCATTATTACCAGTCCCTTCTCTGCAATACGAGGTACCTGGATGGAAAACAACTTGATAATTTTGAAGTATCAGGCATTTGCAAGGACACACAGACTTGAAATGCTAGCACCATCACCCCTGGCCTCCCTCCCCCACAGGCTTCGAAGTGTGCCTCTCTTGAGGCTGTCTGGTTGTGGCAGTGCCCCTTTCTCGTGCAAGTCCTTCACAAAATCAATGCTAAGATTTAAGTGAAATTACACTGAATTTGTACATCATTTTTGAGAATTACCTTTTTGATTTTGAATCTTTTTGTTGAAAAGCACAGGTATCTCCATTTTGTTATATAAATGTTTTTCTTTTATAAGAGTGTCATAATTTTTCCATATATATTGCATATATTCCTAAATTTATTTTTGTTCCTAGTGTCAGTGGTGTCTCGACGTGTATCTTTTGCCTACTACAGATGTAAAGAAAGGCAATTATTTCTAAAATGGGGCTCCTATCCAACCAACCATGACACTTTCTTTTAGTAATCTGTTGACCCTTCTAGCTTTCTAATGGAGACACTCATGCCAACTGAGAAGGACAGTCTTTTCTTTCCAGTCTTTATTGCATTTGTTTCTCTCCCAGGCAGGACTTCAGAGCAGTACTGGACATAGGTGGTGGCTAGGGGCTCACCTGTCTAGTTCTTGGTCTTAGGAATGACTTCTAATACTTTCCTATGAAGAAACATTTTTCATCACGCCAAGGACTTTTCTTCTATCCCAAATTTATGGACTGCATTTTCCATAAACCGAAGAATCTGATCATTTCTCAAATGCTTTTTCTCACTCTACTGAAGTGAATATATCTTAATTGCCTAGTACCACAAATTAATGTTTTCAAACAGAACTTCTCCCCACATGCCTGGGGAAACCCCAATTGGCCCTTCCTGCTGGCTTCCAACCACGCTCTCAGGAGACCAGTGCCCTTCCTTCCTTGCTCTTGTCAGCTGTGAGCATGAAGGCTCCGCTAGTCTGACAGGCGCCTGGGAGTAAATGCGCACTGCAGCGCCCTGCGGAAAAGCCTGTGTGAGACAACTGTAATCTCTGTTCCTTTCAGGTGCGATGCAACTCCTGAAATGTAAATCTCTAACATCAAAAAGTATTCCAGTCCAGGACTTCCTGAAACAGAAAGTTCATATTCGCTGGCGTAAGGGTTTCTCCCTGCATCTTCTCATCATCTTCACGGCCTCTGCAGCATCTGGAACCATGATTTCTGAGCTTGTATGAAATACGCTTCACCTCCTCGTGATGGACTTGCTCTAGTGTCAGCCCTCTCTATTTTATCTACCTTCTGTCACTAATTTGTGACACTTGTATTATGCCTTAAATTTTCTTGGATTAATAATTTTATATTATTTTTTAAAACAACTTTTTAAGGTAATTTGTAACTTCACTGTCAGTGGTTTTCTCTTGCTAACATATGAATTTAAGACTGAATTTCCTTCAAATACTACTTTAATCAAACTTCAAATTTTAGATATATATTAATTTTATAATCGGTTTCAGAACTTTCCTTTGTATTTTCTTCTTTGACTCATGAATTATTTAGTAGTTTCTTTTAAATTTACAGCTACCGTACATGGGTTTGAAATCTCTAGACATGAATATTTTGTTTCTCGGTTACTTGAATTATAGACAGAACAAGGTTGATGCATACCAATTTTCTGAAATTCAACAGGCTTTAGAGTTGAGTGTAACACACTTTTGTAAATGCTTCATATGTTCATGAGACCAATATATACCCTCTAATTTGAGGTTAGGAGTCCATTATACCAGACTTGATAATCATATTGTTCAAATAACTTTTATTAACTTTCGTGTTTTTGGCCTCACGATAAATTGAGAGATGGCACTAAAGTTTACCCATAACAATAATTTTCCTAATGATAACAAATCTGCCATTTTATCTGTATCATTTTATTTGCACATTTTAAGACTTGTTTTTACATACACAAAGATTTAGAGATATGCTTCCACAAAGATTTAGAGATATGCTTCCTTGTGTTTTTAGATACACTAAGATTTACTGAATTTTTTTTTTACATTTTTTTTATTTATTTAAGAGAAAATAGATACAGAAGCTAGAAATAAAAGTCAAAAAAGACAGACAAACAGCAACAGACAGATCTAATACGATAACATTGTAGGTTTACACACTGAGGTGGTTGAAGTTTGGCAGTAGTTACAATATTGCATATCATTACCTTCCTAGGGGTTGGGGATATTGGCAGATATAGACATGTAAGATTCATCAATTCAGGTATATTAACTTTTCTTTTTCAATAGCTATTGTATTTAGCAATACGTTTTTTTTAACTGTCTTATTTATGCATATTTATAAATTTATGTCTTGTTTCTTTTCTCTTCCTTCCTTTTCCCCTTAGAATACCTCTTGTTATCATTGAAATAACTACCCATAACATCAGATCTAATATAACCAAGCAAAATAGTTCGGAGTGAAACCAATAAAGCATAAAATAAGGTCATACATAAAAGAAACAAAAAACTAAAGAGATCAGCAAACAACAACAACATATCTGATACTGTAAAATTGTAGGTCTAGTACTGTAGATGGTTGGAATTTTACAGTGGATGCAACATTGTATATTGTTACCTTTAAGGGGGCTGTTCAGATTGACAGGTAAAGACATGTAGGCTTGATCTGTTCTTATGAATATCAACTGTTCTCTCTCACCAGTTAGTGCATTTAGTAGTATAGACTTTTAAACTATCTTACGGATACCCTTATATAAAATTATATCTTTTTTTTTTTATACCTTCCTTCCTCGGTTCCCCTTGTAGTACCTCTTATTGTCTTCTAACTAAATGTCCTTACCAATTGGCCAAATATAGTCAAACGAGATAGTACTGAAAAACCAATAACATATAAGAATATAAGATAATGGGGGGAATACATAGTAATGTAGTGTTGATTTCTATGATGCCTCATGTTAGTTTCAAGGCAGATGCCTATATCATCTGTTGTAACACAATCATACTAAAATAGGTTAAAATCCCTCTGAACAGAGCAGTGAAAGTAATACCTGGTTTTGAAGCAGGGGGATCATATATCACTGAAGGCTACCCTTATAAATTTTGCTATCTTTACAATAGCTATCTTTGTCATCATTTATGATGAAGATAGGCTGGTCAAGGTTGAATAGGATTAAACTAAACAGCTCATTGAAAACAATACTGGACTTAAATCCCGTTAATGGATTATTCATTTGTCTGCCCTGCTCGGTGGTATCTCTCTGTCGCTTTTTCTGGAGCAGTGGACTTCTTTATCTCTCACTAGAATGTCCTTCAGTATACTCTGTAGAGTTGGCTCCGTTGTCATAAATTCTTTTAGTTGTTCTTTGTCATGGAAGTATCTTGTTTCTCCATTGATTTTAAAAGATAATTTTACAGGGTACATTAATCTGGGTTGGAAGTTATTTTCCTTCAGGGCTTGAAATATTTCACTCCAAGCTCTTCTTGACCTGATGATTTGTGTTGAGAAGTCTGTCGTGATTCTGATGGGCCTTCCTTTGTAGGTAATCTGTCTCTTTTCTCCAATAGCTTTTAATATCATGTTCTTGTGTTGGATTTCTGGAATCTTGATTATTATATGTCTGGGTGTAGGCCTGTTTTGGTCAAGTTTAGCTGGAGTTCTATATGCTTCAGTTATCTGAAAGTCTCTTCCTGTTCCCATGCTTGGGAAGTTTTCTGAAATTATTTCTGTAAATAGTCTTTTAATTTGGTTTGTATTGACTCTGCTTTTTCACTCACGCCTTTTATTCGTAAGTTATGTTTCCTTGGGTTGTCTTGCAGCCATTGCACTGCCACTTCCAGATTTCTAATTATCTTGAGAAAGTCTCTCTTTTTCCCAAGTTTTCATTCTTTCTTCCAGATATGAAAGTCTATCCTTAGTTTCCTTCAAGTGGTTCTGCCAACTTTTATTGGAGTCTTTGATGTCTTGGTAGTCTCTCTGAATCTGATTAATGCGTTCTAATTTTTTATTTGTTTCATTCTCAATTTCCTTTCATTTTTCATCCTCCACCTTTTCTGCTATGTTTCCTTCAGAGGCGCTTAGCGATTTCCCAATTATAAGTTTCATTTCAATTCTCAGTTGGGTTAACAGTGCTGCTTTAATTTCTTTCATAGCTTCGTGGAGTCGTCTCCCCACTTCTGTTGTCAACTCCTCTGAGAGTTTAATTTTTGGACTCTCGACCATTTCAGCATTAGCGTCCCCGGAATTGATACACTATGATTTAGAGATATGCTTCCTTAAAAAATGCTGCGACTCTCTGTCACATGCTGCAACTCTCTCTCAAATAGTACTTCCTATCTTAAAATTTTGCCTGATACCAATACTGACAGAATCTCTCATTTGGTCAGTAATCTAGTTAAAAAACAAAAATTGTATCAGACGTGGCTTGTTAACAATATACAACTAATTTTAACTTTTAACAGTTCAATCAATTAGCATTATTGGTAATTATTAGACTTATTTTAACAGTTCACCTACTGCACTTTTTTACATTTTTTAAGACTAGATAAATTTCTGAGTCTTTTTCTTCTTACTACACCTTCCAACCCACTGCTTATTTGCAAGCTGTATGTTTCATTCTTAGTCCATGAATTTTACCAAGAATAAATCATGTCTAGATACAAAATCTTAGTCCCCTACCAAACAACACTAAGGCCTTAAAGGCCTTAAATCTCTGAAAGACAATGAAAAAGTCCTAGGTCAAGCATGAAGCAAGTTTCCAAAATTATAAAAATCAGTGTATATATAAAACTACAAGCAGCATCAACTTTTACTTCCAAGTTCAGAAATACAAGCACAGGCAACTAAGCCAATGGCCATTACAGAACTTAAAACATGTATGCTTTAAATCTTAGCTTTAAAAGAGAGAACGAAAACTAGTAAAATAACATAAGATTCCAAAAATGTATTAAACTGCCAAATCTTACTCATCTTTCAGATAAGGGATAATTTCTCTAGACATCACAGGAAAAGATGGACCTTTAAACTTAAACTATGAAAGGAGTGTAATTTTGAAAACAACTCAGAAAACAGTAACACAAAAAACAAAATGAGATTAATCTCATCTGTGATTATACCAAAAACATTCAAATTGACTCTGTATTAAAAACCACCACTACTATCCCTAATCACAATTACCATGTAGTTTATTCCAGACACACAAGGTCAGTGTGGCATTAGTAAGTTTATTAATGTAACTGTATACCAGTTACAATGCTGACTTGTATTTCAAAAGCACAGATAAATGTTAATATTTTTCTTAGATTAAAAAACAGTACAAACAAACAAATAGAAAACAACTGCCTGAACCTGATAATTACTGGCAAAATATTAAAGGTACTGTCTAAAGGAAAGACAGATAAGGATAAACACACTCATCTCAACAAATGAGTACTCTATAAAGGGCCTTAACCAATGTGAAAAAAAATGAAACATATGTAAGACTAAAAAGTTGAGAAAAAAACAAGAAAATCAGCCTGCCTTCCCCTGAGCCAGCCCCCTCGCAGGGTAAGAGACAAGAAAAGCCCCCAACCCCACCCCAAAGGCAACTTGCTGATTCAGAGGAAGTCAGACTAGGATGATAGCAACTGAGGTACAAAAACAACTCAATGCCTGTATTGACTGATTGACTTTGCAGGCCTGAGGCCCACACTTTGAGCACCTGTTTAGAGGATAACAGTATGCAATACAACAACTATGGGGGATTTCCTTCTGTCTTGTTTTTGAAATCCAACATTGTTCTCACTGTTTTGTTCTGTTCTATTTTATCGTTTTGCTTTATTCCCTTCAAAAAAAAAAAAAGTTGAGAAAGATAAAACTGCACAATTCTTAAATAATTATTGATAGATAATGACCTTTTTATCTAGAAAACATAAGAGAATTAATTAAGGAAGAACAATAACACAAGTAATTAGTAAGCTGGCTTGATATATAATAAGCACATTTAGTAACTTTCTTATAGACCAAGACTACAATGAAAGTACAAGGAAGATCACATTCAAAAGAACAGATGCTATAAAAGAGCTAGTAATAAATTTGAGGGGAAAAAAAGATGCAAGACCAAAACCAATATGAAGAAAATGATAAATTTTTCTTAAAGGACACTAAAAAGTGAATAGTCCCTCAAAAAACAGGTACCCATACTATGGTTAGAAAAATTCGGCATCATAAAAATGTCCTTTTTTTAGTTAACAAGATTTAATAAGGGCAGAGGATATAGCTCAGAGGCATAAGTACCTGACTGGCAAGTGCAAAGTCCTGAGTTTGATCTCCAGTACAAAAAAAAAAAAAAACCACGAAGTACTTGCTGGGTGTGGTGGTGCACACCTGTAAGCCCAGCACTTGGGAGGCTGAGGCAGAAGGATCACTGTGAGTTCAAGACCAACCTGAGCTACAAAGTGAGCTCAAGGCCAGCTTGAACTGCATAGTGAGACCCTGTCTCAAAAAGACAAAAAAAAAGATTTAATAAAATTCCAGCTACAGACCCAATAAAGAATTGTCTCTTTGATTTGAAAAATGACAGTACTAAATTCATATGGAAAAGCTGATTATCAACAAAGAAAAATTTTAAGGAAAAAGAATAATGGTGGGAACCTTCTGAACGCAAATAAGAGTGGCATATTAAAAGAATTTCTCTATAATGCACTGAATAACAAAGATTAATATTCAAATATCTTCTAGGGCTAGGGTTATAGCTCAGTGGTAGAGCACTTGCCTGGCATGTATGTGGCCCTAATTCAATCCCTAATACCACAAGGGAAAAAACAAAAAACAAAAAAAACAAAAAAATTTTAAATAAATATTAAACAATCCTATAGAACTGTAAACGATGTGAAAAAGCAATTTACAGAAGGAAAAAGGCACATCTATTTGAAAGATAAAACATCACATGTGCATGTGGAAAATAAAAGTGAAAATGATGTCTCCTTATTTTCCTTTCAAAAACTCAAAAGCAGCAGTTAACTTGTGAAAATATAAATTATTAAAATGTTTAGGAATGTATCGTTATGTAGAAGGACACGCACTGCTTTAATAAAAATTAATAAACAGCAAAATAAAAAATAAAAAACCCTAAATGTTCATTAATGAAGAAATAAATTTGAAATTTCTGGTTACTATGGATAACCCTGTCATACTGTTTCCTCAGAATTTGTGGATCAAGATCCAAATTCACAAATGTTTGCACAGTTATTTAAAAGATAAAGACACCTTAAGTAAATGACCATGTCAATTTATTGTTTCATAATAAGTACATTCAACGTCATGCCATCAAACATAGGAGGAATCTGTAGTAATCAAATGTCTTACGTAATTTTTTTCCCAATTGAATAGTGCTATTTTAAAACGACCAGCTGTGGGTCTTGATTATCTACTCATTAAAGTATCTGACTAAAGCTTACATAAAAAGCCAGTGTGTAACTGGAACTCTAATCTAAGCGACACCCCCACCCCAGCATTTTGAAAGGAGAATTAAGTGTGCTTACCAATGTCATTAATCACTGCTCTGATCTTGGAGACAAAAGGACCAACTTCACTGGGATGCATTTTGGCTCTTTCCTTAAGATCAGCACCTGCAAAACATTTCATTTACAAATGTAATCTTGTTACACACAACACCGTAAGGCACAGAAGTGGACCGGAATACGAACGCATCACGGGATCTGGTTAAGGAATTCCATAACCTCAGCTCTTCTCCGGGGACCACCGTCACCCAGCACAAAGCACCGCCCACTCGCAGACTGCGATGGCCAGAGCAGGGCTTCTTGCACTTTCTGGCCTCACTCTCAAAGAAGAAACTGCCTGGATTGCACAGATAATTATTCTACAAGAAACCAAAACTAAGAAAAACTTTACATGTTCCTCCATTAAAAAATACAAGTAAAGCCAAGCACACACCTTAAATCTCTGGTAGTCGAGAGGCTGAGATAGGATGATCAAAAGTTTGAGGTGAGCCTCAACAACTTATTGAGACCCTGTCTTGAGGTAAAATACAATAGCGCTTGCCTCCTGCTTGTGAGGCCCTGGGGTCAACCTCCAGCACAACGAAAAAAAATAAAACAAACACATTCGTGTTGAACAACAGTGTCACATTGGGGCCAGCACCTCGGTTCCTGCAGATGCCCACAGTCCTACTGACACTGCGTGGGCCTCACCAGGACAAGGTCAAGCTAACGATGCGACACTGCGCTCTGTGCCATCAGCCAACCCTGACTTCACCATGCCACCTTGGTTCTCATGCACCACATCTGAGAAATGCTGGCATCACAGTATGAACCAAGAAACACATTCATCATTAGGATTTTATTACATAATCCTAATTTTGGAACACAGAAAAACAGATTTATGGAACTCCTTATGAGAGCTTTAACTCAGCTAGGCATACTGGTGCATGCCTGTAACTCCAGCACTCAGGAGGCTGAGGCAAGAGGAGCACCACAAGTTCGAGGCCTGCCTGGGCTACTTAGCAAGACCCTCTCTCAAAAAACAGAAAACAAAGAGATCATTAACTCTAGCCAGGCCTGGTTGGCTCACACCCGTAATTCCAGCACTCTGAAAGGCTGAGGCAGGAAGATGGCAAGTTTGAGAACAGAGATCATTAACTCCGAACTCAACAAAGACATTGTAATAAAGCTAAAGCTCTAGAAATGGTTGGTCCTCATTCAAACAAACTAACCAACCCAGAGTTCTCTACTCTCTTATTGTCCCACTATACATTACTCATGACTATGCAAGCCATCAAGGACAGACAGGGCTCACACATTTTCTAAGGCATGTAGAATGAAGTGACAAAGCACTTACCATACACGCCCTGTCTGTCTGTCTATCTTATCTATCTATGTATATATCACAGAAAACCTCAAACATACAAACAAGAAACATAACAGCGAATGTAACATTAATAAAATAGCAAAATACTGGAAATAACCTAAATCTCTATCAACAAAGGAATTCATAAAAGTAGAACATTTATAAACAGAGTATTATATGAAACAAAAATGAAAGAAGACTATCAATACACATAAATCTACTGAATGAAAAATACAATTACAGAAAGATACATAATACTCACTTATATAAATTTTTAAAACCAGAATGCTAACAAGAAGAAAAAACAGACAAATGGGATTTCTTGTGTGCAGCAAAGGAAATAACAGAATGGGAGAAAGTATTTGCAAACCATACAGCTAATAATTGATCAAAATGTAAGGAACTCAAACAACTTAGCAACAAAATAAGTAGCCTGATTTTAAAAATGGGCAAAGGATGTGCAAACAAAGACATACAGATATGTGAAAAAGTGTTCAACATCACTAATCATCAGGAAAATGTGAACTAAAATTACAATAAGAAGGCCAGGGATGTAGCTCAGCAGCACAGCGCCTGCCTGACAAACGCGAGGCCCTGAGTTTGATTCCTGGTACAAAAAGAAAGACAGAAACAAAATTACAATAAGATGTCATCCTGCCCCAGCTTAGAACAGCAATTCTCAAAAAGATAAAGGATAAGGTGTTGATGAGAATGGAAAGAAAAGAGAGCCCTTGAAGGTTACGATGCGAACGTCAATTATTTCAGCTGTTACCCAAACTGTATGGAGGCTCTTAAAACATTTTAACAACAGAACCACCATCAGGACCCAGCAACCCCTCCACTAGCCATGGACTTGTCCTCCCTCATTCAAGGTTTCTACCACAGTTCTGTTACCCACTCACAAAAGTGGTCCAAATATAATACATGGAAAATTCCAGAAACAATTCCTAAGTTTTAAACTGCCCACCATCCTGAACTGCGTGATGCAATTCCACACTGTCCTTCACTCCTCGTTCAGATACGAACCACCCCATGACTGAGAGCATTCACGCTGTGCGTGACACCCGTAAGGCACCTGGTCACCATCCCAGTCGTCAACTGACTATCACAGTATTGCAGTCCGCTTGGCAACCCTTGTTTTCAACTGCCTTGTTTTCAATGCCCTTATTTTACTTAATAATGAACATAAAGTACAGGAGTAGTGCTGCTAACAATTCAGATACTCCTTTAACAAAAACCATACTCTATTTTAAGTGAAAAGGTAAAAGTTCTTGACTTGATAAGGAAAAAAAATTGTACAATTGTATGCTTAGGCTGCTAAGATCTGCACTAAGAATGAACAGGAAAAAGCACAGGCAGATTTAATTTTATTGTGGTTTCACTCTACTGTACTTCACAGATACTGCATTTTTTTCAAACTGAAGGTTTGCTGCAACCTTATGCCAAGAAGTCTATCAGTACCATTCTCCAAAGCATATGCTCGCTTCACCTTTTGTAATTCCCCAAAATTTCACACTTTTTCAGTATTATTACATCTCCTATTATTGTCGCTGTTATGCTGATTAGTGATATACAATGTTACAACAGTTTTGGGTTGCCATGAACTGTGCTCATAGAGACAGCAAACTTGATCAAGACACATTACTAAAACAAGGCCAATGAGTAACCCAACAATAGCCTCTCAGTAAGTGTTCGCAGAAGATCCACGTGCCTCTTGCTTCAACCCCAAAGCCAGAGATGATTAAGCCTAGTGAGAAAGCACGTTGGAGGCCAAGACAGGTGAAAAGCTAGGCCTCTTGCACCAAAGAACTGAAATTATAAATGCAGGGGAGAGTTACTGAAGGAAATGACAAGTGCTACTCGGTGAGCAGAGACATGGTCAGAGATCGAAACAGCCTCACTGCTGCTGGGGAGGAAGTTTTAGCGCTTGGACAGAAGATCAAACCAGCCACGCGTGCATTTGGCCGAACCCTGACCCAGCGCCAGGTCCCCATCTATCTACTGAGGCTGCGGGGAGAAGAAAGCCGCCAAGGGCAACTCCGGAGCCACAGACAGAGCTGGTTCATGAGGCGTCAGGAAAGTAGCAGCCCCATGGCACAAAGTACAACCCACGCTGCTGCAAGCGCCCTCGCAGACACTGGTGAGACGCACACAAGGTCCAGGTAAGTCAGGGCAGCTGCACTGCCCAGCACATTCACAATGCAGAGGAGACAGCCTTCTACTAGAGGAAGAGGCCACACACAACTGTCACAGGAAGAAGGCAATGTGTGCTGACCCTCCCGTTAGGGACTAATGCTGCTGTAGGCTTGTCACTGGCCTTAAGTTAAATCCAATGCTCACCCATCCTTTCGAAGCTCCTAGGGCCTTACGAATGAGACCACGTTCCTCTGCCTGTGTGCTGCGAGCACACACGAAGCTGGTGACATACTCCAATCTGCTGGTATTTCAAGCCCAAGGCTGAGACCATTGCTCAGAAACGAGTCCTCTCAAATCACTCTCACTCACTGGCAGAGGACCTGGTAGCCAAGCTCTCATGGACGTGTTCAGTGAGGTCAGTGTTTCCGGGCCCGATAATCACATCCACTCTGTGACCCAAGCAGGCATCATTTCTGACTTCCAGGTCACCTTATTTGAGAAACACTTTCATAAGGGCCAAGCCGTCACCGATTACTGATTCTGAATCTAATGGACCTGGGCGAAAGAAACCGAAAAGTTTCTGCAAAGGATTCCCTATTCTAGATGCCACTAAGAATGCTCTCGAGTCATGGAGGAACTCAAAGCACCGTCAGTAATGGGAGTCTGGAAGAAGTTCACTCCAGCCTTTACAGATGACTTCAAGGGGTTCCTAACCTCAGGGGGAAGTAGCTTCCATTGTAAGGGAAACAGAGAACTAGAATTAAACGAGAACTGTTCTAACCAGACGAGGAACTACTTCTTATGAGGAAAGAAAAGTGGCTTCTTGAGGTGGAATCTACTCTTGGTGAAGAAGTCGGGACTGCTGAGATGAAGGCAAAGAACTTAGGATACTGCATATATTCAGTTGCTAAAGCAACAGCAGCCTTTGAAAGGAATGACTCCAATTCTGAAACAAGTTCTGTGGTAGGATAAAGTGTTACTGTGTTGTTACATGCTGCAGGAGATCTTCCCTTAAAGGAAGGGTGACGAGTGCAGCACACTTCAGGGTCCTCTGGTAAGAAACCGTCACCTTCAGCAGGCACCACCTTGATCAGTGAACAGCCATCAGTACTTCGGCAAGACCCTCCACTGGCAAAAAGATTTTAAGTGGCTGAAGCTCAGTTGAACAGCAGCACTTTCCAACAATAAAGTATTTTTAACTAATATATTTTTAAAGGAAGGCTATTGTATTTTAATTATAGTATCACGCAAACGATTTTAATATGCACTGGGAAACCATAAACTTTCACGTGACAGGCACTTGACTGGCACACGGACTTGACTACCGCGGGCCGCTCGGAACCCAAGATATCTCTGAGGTGTGCCTGTTGCATCAGTCAGCTTTCTGACACTCTACCAAGTATCTGAGAGAATCAAATTTTAAAGAGAAAGGTTCTTCTAGCTCACAGTTTTAGAGATTTCAGTCAACATCTGGTTGACCCTATTGTTTTGGGAATATGGCAAGGCAGTAGGTGGGTGGCACCTCATAGCTGGGAAGAAGGACCGGCATCCCATAATGCCCTTGGGAGCACATCCCCATGACCAAAAAGCCTCCCTTGAGGTCCCAGGATTAGAGGTTCCACCTCCTCCCATAGCACTAAGCCTAGGATGGAGCCTGGCCTTTAGGGACATTTAAGATCCAACCTGCAGCACCTGCATGAGAATCAGTGCTATTCCTGGTGCCGGGCATCCACCGTGGGTCTTGGAATACACCCTCCATGGATAAGAGCTAACTGCTAACAATATCCAAAGAAAATAAATTGACTGTGTCACAGAGGTATCTGCACCCCATTTTCATCACAGCATTATTCATAACAGTCAAGACATGAAATCAATCCAAGCATCCAGCACCTCAAGAACAGGCCAAGAAAATGGGCAGAGCCACAGTGGAACGTTACTCAGCCTTACCAAGGGAAACCCTGTGATTTGGGACAGCAGCGGGGAACGAGGACAGTGTGCTGCAGGTCAGGCGCAGAGAGGCAAAGCGTGACCTCACAGCAGCAGAGAGCAACACAGTCATGGCCAGAGTCTGGGGACCGAGAGTGGTGGGAAAGTGGGGAGACCCTGGCCAGGGACACTGTACCGCGGCAGGAGGAGAGAACCGCTGACGTGCACCAGGCACAGTGACCGGAAGTGGTACGGTGCTTAAACATCTCGAAGAAGCAAGTGGTTAGAACCTGCCACAATGTGAGGGAATTCGCATTTTAATTATCTAGATTTAACCATCCTGAACCATCCATTCTACGTTTATACTTCAAAATAGCATGTTTTGCACGATAAATACAATTTTATCAACTTCAATAACTTTGTGAACTGTTTTTGTTTGTTTTTGTTTTTGGTACTGGGGATCAAACTCGTGACCTTGTGCTTGCCAGGCAGGCACTTACGTGGCTGAGCTAAATCCCCCGCACCAACTTCAATAACTTTGACATACAGGAGGCGAGAATGTTCCTCAGGGTCCTCAGGCACTGGTGGCGTGGATGCCGGCAGAGGGCATGGCCAGGTGGGGCAGGTGGCAGTGACAGCTGAGGTGCCCAGGTGCACAGCGCCCTCGTGCTTGCCCTCGCACTACTGTGTTGCCTGCACTAGGCAAGGCTTCTGAACACCTGGTGTGTCTTCATAATCAGTTTTTTCCACGGAGAATTAAAAGTTAAGCAAAGAGGAAAATATTAGTAAGGGTGAAAAAAGCCACAGTACGATGTGTTAAGGAAATGATAAACACTTCAACTCACTGCCATCTAAAATCAAGAGTGTAATTTACACCAAGAGGAGCGCGTTGTTCATGCGCACTGTCACTCCGTGCGGGGCTCCAGATGACTTGGTCCTGAGGAGGCCCGGCGACCTGGGGCGGGTGACATAGCAGGCTGCCGGAGACGGTGGAACCGCTGTGAAGGCACACTCGGGATACAGGACTGGGCTGCCTGCCGGGACCTCCCACAGCAGGCCCAAGAGGTCCGAGGACAGACAGCACGGCTGAGGGCTTCTGTGGGATTCCAGGGTTCTCCATGAAGTGACTTTGAGACTACTTTAAAATTGTACTGTCTTTTTAGTTTCTGAAACATACCCTGAAATACTGAACATTCAGAACCTAAAAATAGTTTCACCTCTATTCCTTCCTAGATTAGCTGGCAATACCCAGTAGTCTTCAGGTTTAGCACTTCTCAGTTCTATTTTCTATTCAAGTGAGCGACTATGCTAACAGCAGCCCCACTGCATTTTCCTAGTCCACTGCACTCCTGCTCCTATACAGACCACAAGTCCTCTCCTCAGATCTCAAAACCACCTACACACTCGCCAGACACATTCCTACAGCACCCACCACTGAATCGTCCCACCTACAGGAGCGAATCCTGACTCTGCCCTATCTCCTGTCACTATGAATACAGGAAGCTGCGAGACTAACCTGCCCCACTTTCCACTGGACCCAACCACTTCTTATCTCTTTGAAGACATCATCCCAGCGCCCGCCTGCTTCCCCTCAACCTACAATAATCCTGTAACACTGGCATTATAAAAAAACCACCTCATATGGACTTCCACCACAGCTATGATGGAGCAGGTATCAGACCAAGCCCATGAAACTCTGGTAGGAGGTCAGCAAGCCAGAGATAAACAAACTACAGTAAGTTCCACCTTCCCCTATGAACTACAGGACAAGCCATAACAGACAGGCCTGAGAGCCGTGCAGGACAGCGGGCCACCCGGGGTGGGAGAGAAACGCTGGCACAAGGACTACTGGCTCTGCCAAAACAGAAGCCAAGGTCCTGGAGAAACAGAAACCGCAGGAAAGAGCATCCACCGAGGCACACACAGTCTCTAAGGTAAATCTCAGTTTCTGAACAATCTCAAAAACTGCGAGAAAAACCTAGAATTCACAGCTTGCCAAGGAAGGGGACCCATAAATACCCAGGCCTTTAACTGAGACTAACAGCCAAATGCCAAATAGAATACAGACCATACTAAGACATCTACACCAAAGCCAACTGCCCAAAAACCAAGGGCAAAAAGAAAATCTCACAACTGCCAAAAGAAAGTCACGGTAAATACCAGAAAAGGCAGTGAGACTGACAACTGGCTTCTCAACAGAGAATGAAGCGCATCTCCACCGTGGGGAAGAGAAACAGCAGCACCTCTTCATCCCACCTCTGCTTCCTGCAGCCCAGTTCACTGCAGTAGGCCTTGATCCACACATATTAAATAGAAGACTCATCAGCTTTAAACTGCACACCATTGTGAGGACTGTGATGAGATGTATCTGCCCCACTCAGTCTCACCCAGGATGCCAAGCACCCCTTGACCACGGTGCTACCAGCCTGGCTGTCATCACATCAACTGTGTGCATCTGGACGCTGTGTTCATGAAACCTTTCTAACGGCCCCAAGAGACGGGAGAGCAGGCATTCACTTACCACCCAAGAATCAGCCCAGCCCTGCCAGAAAGGACTCCCCCATGCACCACAGTGGCAGTCTCCCCGGTGCAAGTCCCAGCAGACCATCCTCAGACCACAGAAGTGGCCCTATAAATCTTTTTTTAATGTAAGTGTCATTTATGCTTTAAAGTTTTATTAATAATCCTGTCATACTTCTTTGCAACCGAATTTGTCTGTGAACTGAAATTTTATTAAATTTCCTAAAGTACTAATGTCCTATAGTGTGAGTTTCCTTCCAGACTGAACTGTCACTACAACTATGACTAGCAGAGCTGACTGAAGTATAAACATATTGTGAACCTGGTGCGTATTAAGTATAAACGTCTCTTAAGAGTTTATGTCAATCAGGCCTCAACTCCCTTGTCCCTGGCCAGGCAGGCAGGGCTTCCCCACTACTGGGCTCCCGTGTCACTGTCAGTTTCTCTCTTGCTGAGAAACCCTCCCAGAGCCAAAAGGGGACATTTCCAGAGCAGTGTCACTGTGCCACAGCGAACTCTTCTGAACCATGACACAGTCATCAAGAAACATGCAACAGTTCTCTAACAGCTCTACAGAGCAGTCTACGAATGACCACTGAAAGCAAAGAACTGGAAAAACACTCCAGGAAGGACCCCAGCTGAACGCCCTCTGTGAGATCAGGGAAGACATCCCACTGTGCAAGATGAGGCAGGCAGAGCACTGAAAAAGGGTCAGCCCAAAACGCAACGCTGAGCAAGGGAACAGTCATGGGAACTGCCATCGCACGCAGCTTGCCCTGCAACTACCCTGTACCTCTGCGTGCCTGGAACCCACGGCTTCATGGGGAGGGGCTCGCTGGTTTAAGATGCTCCCTCAGCGCTGAACGGCCAGTGCACACGGAACACAGATGATGCTCTTCAAAGGCTGACGCCAAGCTGCCTTTCCAGGTGGCCGCCTCCGCGGGCCACGGCACAGGACCTGCAGTAGGCAGCGCTGCCCACCTCCTGTGACAGCCAACTTGTTCTCCTGCTGGGCTGCCGGGTGCCCAGCTCCACGTCTACACATGCACAGGCAATCCTGGGACAAGATCAGGGTGTGGCTCATGGACTGAGCAGGCGCTGATGCGGCAGTGCCTCGCCACCCAGCTCCCACAGGGCCTGAGCAACAAAACAGAGGAAGGAGGACTTAGACCCACACACACTGCTTGAGCCGGGCTATCCCATCCCCATTTCCTGCCCTTGGCCTGGATTCCACTGGATCCTCTGGTTTTCAGGTCTTTGAGTTGGGGCCTATGACACCATTGGCTTTCCTACAGAGGCAGACGGTGAGAACGTTCAGCCTATGTAATGTGGAGCCAATTCCTGTAATAAATCTCCTTTTATCTCCTATTGGTTGCTTCTCCTGAACCCAAACACACTTATTAAACTGTGCCAACCTAGTGGACAAGAAATAAGTTGCATTCCCCTCAACAGTGAAAGATGAGATGTCCATACATTTGTAAGGCATTATAACGTCGTAAGATCATTAGTTCTGAATCATTCCAGTTTTTGTACATAGAGCGCTATTTCAAGCCTCTCGGTATTTACCAGTATGTTGGCAGTGTATGTTTACTATTCCTTGTGTGGAGTTGGTGCATGTATACAACACAACTTAACGCCTTTCCTCAGATCCCTTCCTTCCTCTCCTTCCCCACTTCTCCAACTCTTGATCCCCTCATTTGAAAAAGATCTCCCTACTTTCTATTATGTTATTTTGCTATTTACTTATTACTTGGGTTTCTTACCTAAGAGAAAGCATGCAATATTTAAGCTTGCGTCTGATTTATTTCACTTACTAGTATGATCTCAAGGTGCATACGTTTTCCTGCAAATGGCTCAAGTCTACCCTTACTGATGGCAGAGTAGTCCACTGTGTGTAAATACCACATTTTCTTTGTCCACTCATTTGCTGATGAACACAGAGGCTACTTCCGTGATTTAACTATTATGAATTGTGCTGCTGCAAACATGAGGATATATGCATCACTGTAATGTGAAATCTTTAACTTTAAGGAAGATACCTAGAATGGAAACAGCTGGGTCAAAAGGAATTTCTAGGTTTAATTTTTTGAATAATCTCCATACCAATTTCCATAGTGCTTATACTACTTTACATTCCCAAAACAATGTAGAAGGCTTCCTTTTCCCACACAGCCTCGCTAGCATTTGTTATTCTTTGATTTCTTGATGATGGTCATTCTTTCTGGAGTAAGATAGAATCTGTGCTTTAGTCTGCATATGTCTAATGGCCAATGATGGAAGCATTTCTTAATGTCTTTATTCGCCATTTGTACTTCTCTGAAGTGTCTATTCATTTCATTTGACCTTTTTTTTCTTTTTGACTGGGCCTTTTATTTGGGGGTGGGATCTAACGTTTCTGAGTTCTTTATATATTCCAGGTATTAGTCTTCTGTCCATGGACTAGCTGGTCAAAACTTTTTCAAATTCTGTAGGTTGTATTTTCACCCTGTTGTTTCTTTTCTGTGCAGAAGCTTTTTTATTTGATGTGATCCCATTTGCTGATTCTTGGTACTACTTCCTGTGCAACCACGCTTTGTTCAGAAAGTCCTTGCCTGTGTCTGCACCTTCAAGGGTTTTACCTGTTTTACCTTCCAGCAGATTAAACGTTTCTGTTTTAATGACAGAACTTTGATCCATTTTGATTTTAGATTAGGACATGGTAAAAGATATACGTCAAAAGTCACTCTGCTGCATGTAGAAAGCCAGGTTTCCCAGCACCACTTATTAAAGAGGCTACCTTTCCTCCAACATGTATATTTTGGCTCAGTGTGCTTGGGGTTGTTTCTGCATCCTCTATTCTGTTCCAGTGATCATCCTGTCTGTGACATAGTACCAAGCTGTTTTTATCACTGTCTTCCTTGAACCCACTGTAAATGGGTTTTTATTCCCTACACTTAAACCAAAGATCAGGTTGAGATGCTCATGCTTTCCATGCAGCTAAATCTGCAGCATCACTTACACCAGCATGAAATGGGGCAGATAGACTCTTCCTGAGCCTGCAACGTCTTCATCCACGATTAAGAGACTGGTCTGCTGTTTTCCCTTCCTGTGCTGCTCCGGGGTGGTGGCTGCATTAGGATTCTCCTAGCCTGATAAAATGAGCTGAGAAAGAGTCTCTCTTTTCTATTTTCTCACAGAATGTACAAAAGACTGCAATTATCTGCTCCATGACTACCTGGGTGGCATGCTCCTCTGAATTCACCAGAACCAGGTTCTGTGTGGAAAGACTTTTTTATCCTGGGATTACTGAAGTCTTCTATTTCTTGAGTCAGTTTTGGGTAAGTTTCACCTTCCAGTTATTTATTCATACCATCTAAAACACTGAATTTACTGGAATCGAGTTGATTTTACCCATTTAATCTCTGTGGAATTTACACCCATGGCTCTCCTCAATTTGAATACTGTGTATCTGTTCTCTCCCCCTGATTAATCATGCCAAAAGTTTGATTATTTGACTTCTCAAAGAATCAGCTCTGGGATTTCAATGTGTTTTCTATGTCGTTATTAGCTTATGCTCACTTCATTCCTTCCTTCCATCCTATTTGGGTTTACTCTGTAGTTATTTCTGTCCCTGAAGTTGGAAACTTACTCTCGTAAGCATTCTTTCCTAAAATCACACTCTTACATAACTTTTAACTGTATTACATAACTTTTGAAGTATTTTTGTTAGGATTTGTTTCTGTCTTCTAATTTCCATTAAGTCCTTCACTACAAGTTATTTACAAGTTATCTTGAACTTTTTCTAATTCCCTTTTGTAAACGACTTCTACCTTTAACATGGTGGCAGCATATTCTACAGTGGCAGCAACCTGCTGAGATGTCCAGAGATTTATGGACTCGGAGACAGTTAATTTCCCAAAAGCTTCCATTTGGAAGGAATGCCAAGTGGTCCCCCACTGTGGGAAACCACCCACACAGTACCTGACACCAACCTCACTGGACGGCGTAATAGCAAGGCTTCAGCCGTCAAGGTCAATGCCATGCCTCATTTACTTCTTAGATCATTTCACAAACACGTCAAAGAAAAGTAAAAGGACAGTGAGAAAATAACTTTATTAGTAATTTTGACAAAAATTTAAACATATTTTGACTACACATTTTTCCTGGTATATATACACATGTATACACATACACACAAATACATATATATACATATGTATACACACACATATTCACAAACACACCAGCAAAGGCTATATCATTTAATGACACTTGCCCTCTGATAAAAATGAACCTGGAACACAAAAATATATCAAAACTGATTACACATTTCAAACATATCTGTAATATATGATCATCACCTCTGATTCTTCTTGTACTTGTATTGCAGAAATGCAGTGCTTTTGGAAATACTACATTTTGCTGAGAACTCATATTCTTTGCTCCCTAGTTTCAAAATAATTTCATTTTTAAAGATATACTGTAAGCACCAGTCAGAACAATCAAGCCAATGACGGTTTTCACTCCTCCTGTCATCTACTTACTTCCTGGCTTCTTTGTACACACACCTGCATTCAACACTTTCAGTTTACAAGGCTCACACACAGGCACCATGTAAGATTCAAACACATTGGCACATATCCTCCTTATAAAATCAGGTGGTCTCTCTCAGCACCTTCCTCCACAAGGGCAGCAGTTATTTCAATCTTGTCTACTGTTGTATCCTCAGATCTTACAACATTATCTAACATACACCCTTTCCCCAAAAAAACTGAATGAACAAATGAAATCTAGGTGTTTTCTTTTTAGCTGGACCCACATGAAGACAGTGTTCAGCAGGAATTTCTACAGGGCATGACTGCTAACCGACTCTTTCGCTGCACATCTTCCCTTCCATTTGTTAATGACAGCTTTATTTTTGTCCCGGCATCTGCCCACCTCAGGCTCCACCACCCACGTATTTGGAAGATGAAGTCACCCCAACATCAACCCTGCAAGTCTGAGCTCACAGGTGGTCCACTCCCCTGAGCAGTCAACCTGAAGCCTCCCGCGTGGACTGAGCAGTCTCTTCCGTCAACACAGTCGTGCACGGATGTGAGACCTGGGACGGCCGAAGCTTCAGCTACCAAGCTGAGGACAAAGCTGGCATGCTGAGAGTGACGAGGGAGAGACTGCAGAAAACTTCACAGTCACTGGACTCAGGTGACACAACTCAAATCAACTTGTGGAGTTTTTTCTGTTACAGGACGTGAGAGCTTATCACCTACAAGTGACAAATTGGTTCTGCTCAGTCCACATCTATTTTCAAAGGGTAGGATCTTGACTGGTGGAGCTTGAATGAGCTCTACTTACTACAGGAAATTTCTAGACAAAGTTTGGAGGGGAGACGTCCAGTAAAGCTAGGACGCATTATTTTCTTGGCTGTAACATGACCACCCTCATACCTCCTACAGCAGTTTCTCAAAGTTTCCCTTAATTAAACAGAATCAAAACTCCCACTTTTGTGTAGCATCCCAGCCTCCCTGGGCTACTTCAAGGCCTCTCTATTGAAGAGGTATCACTTATTCTCCAACAAGACAGAACTGATACCATTCACAGGCATACTGTGGTACTATCTCCATCCTGAAAATGGCTCATTAACCCCTCACATACTCCCAGGTATCACATTTCTATGAACTAAGGTGGAATGATTTCTAGCATGTATTATTAACTACAAAAAGTAAAAACACTATATACAGAAATGCTACTTATGTAACAAAGAACACAAGTAGGTAAATGGGTAATTCTAATTTTGCAAAAAGACAGATGAAGAATAATCCAGAAACTATATTCCCTAACACCCTCAAGGATGGAAACTAGAAGAAAAGAGACTAGGAGGAAGGAAACAGGTGCTGACATTTCTATGATTGCATCTCTCTAAACACCTTTGACTTTTTGAAATCATGTTAATGTTTATAGATTCAAAGTGAAGAAACCTAACTAACTTTATTTCAAATGAATAAAACATAAACACACCAATGGAGAAGTAACCTAAGTAACTCTCAGCACAGTATTTTTAATACTGAACAGTACAACACTGTTTACCCACAGTCTAAAGACAGGAATGTAAATAAATTACTTGTATGCTTTAGTTACAGGGTATGATTATCACAGTTGCCTGGATCAGCAAATGTATGACTACTTTCTGTGTATTACAGGACTGAGCAGATGACACAAATGGAAAGGGAGAAAAAGAGAATGAACTTTGCAGTATTAACTCAAAATGCAGTTATCATATAAAGTCATGGTTTTTAAAATACACTTAGAAATTGATATAAGTACGTATGTGTGGGAAATATAATTTATTTCCTAACAGAGGCCTAGAAGCAGGACGATGATGTAACAATGAGTTCACAGAGCGCCCTAACCTTGGTTCAACACCATTGACCCCGATACAGCTGAGGACTTGCACCTTGAACTGAGATGGAGCAACAGCTGCCGAGCCCCCTCCCCTCAGCAGAGGGTGACAGGCTGTGGGCTGGGGCCTGTGACTGCCCCAGCTTTCTCCCAAGGCAGTAAGCAGGTTGGTGCATGGCAGGTGGCCATGCTGGCATGAGGAGTCTGTCCGGGACGCTCAGGCGGCTGGATCCGCAGGGCGAGGGCCTAGAGGGAGGCAGCCTCGCAGGGAAAGAGCACCAACCACCTGCACTGGCTTCTTCCGCAAAAGAACAGCCAGGGAGCTGGGATCTGAGCAAAGCCTGGAGGTCGCAGCAGGCGGGAAGGAGTCAGGCCTGACCCACAGGAGCTCCGGCCTGCAGACCCCAGCACTGACACCATGAAGACAGAAATCCAGGAAGGGGGCCCCATCTGTCACAACACAATCAGCCCGCTGATCAGAGGGGAACAATCGCAAACATTCATACACAGGAAGGGAGAAGACATGCGTACTACCCATTATTACAAAAGTTTAACCTGGGGAAACTGTGTTGGTATTTAGTTTATTAATCACACTGCCTTTACTTTTTATAGAAAATGTAAAAGTACTCATTACTTCCACCTATCTTGACCTTACTTTGTCCCTAAAAGGTCTAAGTTATTCACATGGAAATTCTAAAAATCAGGGGATTTTTAGGAACCATAAACCTCAAGATCATCCTGATTGGTACTGACCTTTTAATCTAACATTTGCCCAATGGTGCTACACTGAACACAGTAATTCGTGAACTAAGTGGGTTGTACAGCTGTTTTCATGTCACCCCTCGCACAAGAAGCGTGAACACTTCTACCGCCTGTCAAGTTAAACCGCCTGCTCGGCGGAACCTCTCCAGTGTTCTAGCCGCGAGAGGCCAGAATCTAGGGAACGGACAGGGACAAGCCAAGGAAACAAAAGAGCTGTGCCTGGACAGGGATCAGGGACAACGGCCCCCAGGCCAGTCTGTTTCCCGTGGCCCTTGCTGTGGTTTGCACGTGGCATGAGAGCTCCTAAGGCTTCCTGTGTTCAGATGTAATCCCCACTGTGAGGCCTCAGAGAGGTAAAAGTGAGCACTGTACTCCCAGCACTCTAGGACGCTGAAGCAGGAAGATCACAAGTCTGAGCATGGCCTGCACAATGTGGCAACTTAGCAAGGCCTTAGCTCAAAAAACATATACACAGTCTGCCAAAAAAAATGTACACACACTTCAGGAAAAGAAAAACAGTCTGTGTTTTCAACAGATGGTGTTACCCACACATGGGGGCCCCTAGAGGATGTTGCAGATCACAGAAAATCTGCTACACTGCCGGCCCTTAGAGAAGAAACTGAAAGTGCATGTGCAGCAATCACAATAACCCAGGTTACCCAAGCGGCAGTCCACTGTACTGATGAATGTATGGAAGCTGACGGCCACCACTGTGAGCACCAAAGATAACTGCAGAGGCCAAAGGTAACTTGCATTAATCTCATGACGTTTCAATAAATCTAGTATTAAAATATTTATACATGTTTTTCTTTTCCTGAAGTGTGCACACATTTTGACAGACTATGTAGAACAGGTCCAATTCCCAGTATAGCAAAAAAGTAAAAAACAAAAAACCAGGTTTTTAGAGATAATAGTGATGCTTTTGGGAAGTGACTAAAATTAGATAAGGTGATCAGAGGAAACCCCCATGACTGAAGGCTGGTGACCGACCCAAACGGGGCGAAGACACCCTGCCTCTCGCCTGCTGAGGCTTGTACTGTGCTAACAGGAAGGTCTTCTTCTGTACCTCCTGAACTGTTATCCACATTACATCCCTTTCTGAATAAAGTACTCTGCTTCACGTATTTCATTATAGTAACCAAACAGACTAATAGCCCTCAACCCAAGAATGGTCTTACTTTTCTAAGGAGTTATAAAAATAAAATAATGCTATGTAAAAGTGATTACAGAAGACCCACAAAGCCTCAAATATCCAGTCCCTAACTGAAAAAGTTTGCTGACCCTGGCCTAGACGCCTGCCAGTCACAGAGAAGCCCTAACAAAGCCAACTGCTGTCCAAGACCAAGTGTCAGGAAGAGCCTGAGAGAAGGCGAACTTCTCATCTGTTTGACCAAGGCTTAGTAGCTGGTGCTCCACCCAAGCTGGCAGTTCAGGAGGCGAACCACACTCCCAGCCTGCCTTGCTGGTCAGCCGGGCTGGGAGGAGGGGCTCTGACCTCCAGAGGTCTGCTCTCTGCTCACTGCCCTCCCCAGGCATCCCTGTGGAGAGGGGGAAGCTACAACTCTATTTGGCTACACATGCAAGTCACATCTTCAAACAGTTTAACAAAAGGTAGTAAAGCTGCTTCAAATTTGAGAAGGGAAGAAGGAGGCTGGATTTACTGGTACTCTAGGTACAATCTGTCTGTGAGACCACAATGCTCTCTCAAGAACAAGTCACTCTCAGCCACACAAGCCACCTACCTGCACACGCCCTAGAGGAAGCTCCTTTCATCAGGCATGTGGCCGAGGCTCCACCCTCACCATCTGAAATCCTCACACAACTCTCCCATTCGTTAGCTCTGGGCTCCTTCTACGAGCCAGGCACTGTCCTGGCAATGGCCCTCGCCCTGCCTCATTCTAGGCAGGAGCGTATCTGTGGGGAGGTAGACTGACAATAAACAGGAAAAAATAAATTTGAACTAAAAAGCTCAAAGATGGAACTCCAAAACAGGAAAATGGGGCAGAGCTGGGGCAGTAGGGAGGGCCTACTCTGGCTTTCATAAGGAGGGAACCACTGTCAGGAGATGAGACATTTGAATGCAGGACAAGTCCAAGGAGAGAGTGAGTTCTGTCTCACAGGAAGCAGAAGAGGAGCGGAACTGAGGCGGAGCAGACAAGAGGGAGAAGAGCAGAGCCAGGGCCACAGCCTGGGGGCGGGGAGCAGCACTGCACACGCTGAGGATCAGCTTCCCGCACATTCCGGGGATCACATGGCATTTCTGGGTGCTGTGCCCTCCTGCAGGCCCCAAGGAAGGCTGTCTGGGCCTCCACATTCCTGGGCGCGGGGCCCCTGGCTCACATCCCTGTGACTGCTAACTTCCCTTCATCTTCTTTCCTTCTCGGCTTCCTCCTGCTGCCCGCACACATGGGCCCTTGTTTTTGCACTGAACCCAACACAGGTCAATCAGGGAAATCCCCGCATCTTGAGGTCTTCAACCACCATCGGCCACTTTCCCTCTGCCACACAAGGTCCCGCCTTCACTGGGCTCAGCATCCAGACCTGGGCAGCTCTGGCAGCCACAAGGCCAGCGCCAGGCAGTGCTCTGAGGGCCATGAGGCAGGGGAGCGGGGGCTCCTTTTCCTTCTTCAGGATCATTTGGATGCTGTATGGGGAAAGTGCTACAGGGGGACAAGAGTGAAAGCCAGGGGTGAGTCAGCAGGACATTACTTACTAATGCACATTTCCTATTCGTTAAACAGAGAGAATCTGCACAGCCTGAAATAGTAAAAATGGAAATTAGCCATAATGAATCAGCAACAGCAAATCAGAAAGGGCATGAGGACTGAATCACTATTCATGGGCAACTCTTGCATGCTCAAGTGAAGATATTAGATGAACCATATTAGTAAAAGGTTATCTAAAAAAAGGCCTCGAATCAATGATCTAAACTTACACCTTAAGAATTAAGAAAGATTAAACCCAAAACACACAGAAATCAATGAAATACAAAATTGAAAAAAAAATCAATGAAACCAAAGTATCTCCTCAAAAAGATCAATACGTGACTAATGTTTTGTAGTATTTTAAGAAAAAAGACAACTATCAACATCAGAAATGAATGAGATATAACTATAGATTCAGAAGATATTAAAAGCAAAGATCATAAACATTATGCCAATAAATGTGAAAATTTATAATACAACAATTTTCTTAAATAACACAAGCCACTCAAAAAGAAGTAACTTCAATGGCCCTGTATCCATTAAATTAACAGTTAAAATTCTTTCTCACAAAGAATTTCTAGACTAGGTTCTATACAAACTCTTCCCAAAAAACAGAAGGAACATTATTCAATTCATTTCATAGATCAGCATGATTGATACTAAAAACAGACATAACAAGAAATCAGTTCCCCTTAAGAACATAATTACAAATCTCTTCAATAAAATTTAACAAATGGAATCTAGCAATGCATAAAAAATACTATACATCATGACCAAGAGAAGTTCATTACAAAACATGGCTTTTATATTTGACTATCAATAGATCCCCCCAAAAAGTGATTTGAAACAGTTTATGTTCCCAATTTTTTTTTAAATCTCAACAAACAAGGAATAAAAAGGAACTTTTCAACCTCATAAATTGCATCTGTTTAAAAAAACACAAAAAGCTTAAACTTACTGGTGAAAGACTGACTGCCTTCCCCTAAGGTCGAGAAAAGGTAAGGGTGGACAGTCTCATCACATTTCTTTAACCTGTAGTGAAGGTCTGCGTCGATGCTGTAAGAAAAAAATTCAAAGCAAACAGACTGGAAAGAAGCAAAACTGTTTTATCTGCAGATTACTTGACTACCTATGGGAGAACCTCAAATATCTCCAAAGAAGTCTCCTAGAACCAACAAAACAAAACAAAACAAAAACAGTTTAACAAGGTTGCAGGATAAAAATCAACTACTGGCATACACAGTGACAGTTATTAGAATAAAAATTTGAGACTAAAATTAAAAAGAAATTCCACTAACAGTGGCATCAAAAAACATGAAACACTTAGAAATCAATTTAACCGAACATGTCACTATTGCTCAGCTATAGTCTGAAAGTGTCCCCAAGGGTTCCTGTTGGTAGCTGGCCATCCAGTGTGATGGGAACAGTGGGAGGTGAGACACGTCATGGGAGGAGACCAGCAGGACGTGGTGACCACACTGGGGACTGACGCAGTGCTCACTGGACCCTAGATCACTTCCGAAGAGTGGGTTCTACTAGAAAGCAAAGCTGGCCCTTCCTCAGCGTCCGGCTTCCTGTCTCTGACAGGCGCTCCCACCACGGTGACGTCATCTGCCATGACGTGATGGAGCCCGTGGAGCCTTCAGCAGAAGCCAAAGAGAATGGGGCTGCCCGGTCGTGGACTCTCAGCCTTCACAACTGTGGGTCAAATAAACTTCTGTTCTTTACCCAACGTTAGGCATTTTGTTACAGCAACAGAAAATAGACGAAGGCAATGTTCAAGTCCTGTATACATTAACTGAAACAGTATGGCGCTAGCAACAAGATACAGACATTAATGGAACAACACAGACAAAACAAACACAACTCACACATGCACACTGTCAAATGATTTTTTAGTAAGGTCTCAACACAATGGAAGAACAGTTAATTACTTCAACAAATGGTACTAGAAGAAATGGATATACATATGCAAAAAAAAAACACAAAAATAAGAGTACTTAACACCCTTGAAATTTCCAGAGTGACACTATCTTCCAATACTCAAAGGCATCCCTTCTCAACCAACATTGCAGTGGGCCTCCTGGGGCCTCCAGACAGCTTCAGGAGAGGGGCTCATAACCCGGAAGAACAATGACTACAGCATTGGAACACTCACTCCACACTCACCACAGTCTGTGCCGAGTGGAATTTAATCAATGGTGGCTCTGTATTAAAATCTCCACTTAAAAAAACGAAACAAAAACCTCTAAACAAGGATTTGGGTAATTTCCAGGTAAGTGTGTCAACCTGCTTGGGAAAGTGGCTATCTGTATAGGGCTATTACCAGGTTCTAGGGTTCCACAGGCTTTTTCTAGGTTCTTGGTGTTCCGCAAAGACATGCAAAAAAAGGTAGCTAGGTTTTATACTGACTAAAGGTAGAAAAAGCAGTACAATCTGCAGACTGAAAGCAGACCACCGAGAAAATCCACAGTGGCCACAAGGCTAACAGCGGAGCTCTCGCACATCCCTCATTCTTCAGGCTGATGTCAGATCTAGCTCACCCTATCAAAAACTCGCTTTGTTTCACACCAGAAGCATTGAAGATAACACTTTCTAACGCCCCAGTTGCAGGGCTTGGAAACTGTATTCTGTGCATGCACCCTGGATCTCTGTGATGAATAGGTCATGCCCTCTGGCCTAGCCAGTTTGGCCACATCCTAATTTCCTGCCTCAGGGCATGGAAGCTCTGTGATCTCTATTATCCCAATTTGTCCTATGAATCTGTTCATTTAGCTGCTCCTTAGTTTTACTCTTTATAATCAACCAATAATAGTAAGTAAAATACTTTGAGTTCTGTGAATTCATTTAGCAAATTCCATTTCTGGCATCGCTAGTGATTCTTTTCTCTAATACTACTTCTGAAACCAAATATGGGACAAGGGACCTGTACCAACTGTCCAATTCTCTGATTCTATGTAGGTTTCATTACACAGGCATCGCTGGTTAGATCCTTGGCTGCTAGTGATTAAATGCAATCTCTGACCCTTTTCTGCTTTCTAGAGCCAAGGGTAGTAAAAGTTCTAACCCTCTAATCCCACACTTGTAGTTCTACTAGAAGTTCCCGCCTGAAAGCTATCTAGGGATCCCCTGGCTACTTCATTCCATTATAGCCAAAGGCATACACATTCAGGAAATTTCAGTGTTAGGAGCTCTGTGCTTTAAACCAAAACAAAGAACAAATATATGTTTTATCATAACACCTCAATCTCTATTTCATAATATATTAAAAAATCAACTCAGAATATATCACCAGTCTAAATGCAAAATATAAAAACTACAAAAGTACTACAAGAAAACACAGGAGACAATCTTTGTGTTGTGCCTTAGGGATGAGACAGTACCCTTTAACTCACTGAAACAACATAAATTATAGAAGAAAACCCTGACAAACCAGTCTTAAAGTATAAAGAAAAGGCAAGTCATTGAGAAGTAGAAAACATTAGCAAAATGTACCAGATAAAAGACTTGTGTCAAGAATATATAACAATATACAACATTCTAATAAAAATATGGGGAAAAGATCCGAATAAACATTTCACCAAAAAATATATACACATGACAAACACAAGATGCTAAAAATCATTGGTCATTAGAGAAACAAAAACTTAAAACCATAAACATATGATTACATATCTAGTAAGATGCCTAAAATTAAAAAGATTGATAACATCAAGTGTTGAAAAAGGTATGGAACTGCTGGAATTCTCATATATTCACGGCTGGCAAAAATGCGAAGTGTTAAGTTTTTCTGGAAAACAGCTGGCAGTTTCTTGGGTTTTGTTCTATTTTGTTTTCTTGGTATTGGGGATCGAAATTAGGGCCTTATGCATAGTTACCAGTTTCTTATAAAACTAAATACACAGTTAAGTTAAAACTCAGTAATTCCACTCCAAAGTAACTACCCAAGAGAAATGAAATCATTCATGAAAAGGCCTACACATAAATGGTCACAGAAGCTGCAACAGTTTGGATGTGGAATGTCCCGTCCCCTGTGGTAAGGCATGGTCCCCACACTGGTACTCCTGGGAGGTATGCAAGCAGTTTCAGAATGGGCCCTCGTCAGAGTTCTTTAGGTAAACTGGGAATGTGCCCTGGAAGGGTGCTGCTGGACCCTGACCTCTTCCTCGTTCCCCAGAGCTCCCTGGCACATTACTGAGTGCTTTTGCTCCTCCAAGCATTCTAGCCATGATGTGCTGCCTTGCCACAGACCCAATTCAATGCAGCTAATTGATCACAGACTGTAAACTCCAAAACTGTGGGCCAAAGTAGAGCGTTTTCTCTTAATTACCTCAGGTATTTTGTTACAGTAGTAGAAAGCTAACTAACTTGACAGTCAGACTAACACATCTAGAAGCAGTATGCATAAAATCCCAAATGGAAAAACTCAAATGACAGTCAACTGGTAAAGGAAAAAATAATACCCATGCAGTGAATGATTGACTACTAGCAGGTAAAATGAATACTAAGCAATACACTGAAAATGATACTTGGCAAAAAAAAAAAAGATCTACTGAACCACAGAACATGAGTAAACTCAAAGCCTCATGCTAGGTGAAAGAGGCCACACACAAAACACCACCTATACTATGAGACCGTTTAAAAGAAACTCTAGAATAGACAAAACTATAGTAGTGCCAAGCAGACTCGCATCTTAAGGGACCAGGGTAAGTAAACGGGACTGACTATGAATGGACAAGAAAACCTTTAAAATGATGAATATGAATCATGAGTCTGCTCATCATTTTATCATCTGTCAACACTCATCAATTACACTTAAAATCGGTAAATTTCATTGCAAGTAATTCATATGTCAAAAGTTTTTCTAATTTCAAAGCAAGATACACAACAACAAAACTATGCTGACATGCTAACAATATAAAACCAAATTTGTGGTATCTACACCCTTAGTTTTACTTACCACTTCTCTTAACTAAGGGTCTAACTAGGTAAATAAATAGGTAAGTATACAGCTAAAATTATGAAACAATATAAAACAGATTACATCATTAGTCACAGGTTTCCACATGCCAGTATCTGTCATGAGATCTGTATCTATTAGAACAGTACGCACTGTGTTCAATAATGCAGGCTGACAGCTTTAGTGAGAAGTGTTTAGTCATAACACAATTTACTAGAATTCAAAAGCAGAAGTAAAACCACCTTTTTTTACAAAAACCCACACTGATATAATTCAGTGAAACAATTTACAGTTCTACACATAGCAATCAATTACCAAGAACTGTTTGTCATCTATTTTAGGAATTTCAAAGAGAAAAAATCCTAAGTATCAGTAATTTCTCATAAAATTTCACCTGAAATCATTATTGTAAAAAACAATACACAGGCACTCTGCGATTTAGTATTAGAATACTTGTTTAAAAAAAAAACATGAACAGATGACTGTGATTCCAAGTTTCTGGCTAATACAGCAGTCTATTCAAAAGAACTTTTTTCATAACCATTATAGACAATAATAAAATTTTGAGTAAACATTTTGAAACAGAATTATTTTAACTTTCAGTGTTAGAAACAAGAAAAACATTAAAAGTGAATAAACAATTTCTAAAATACCACCACACATTCAGGCCAATCTCTAACATAACCAGGGTAGCTGACACTTTACATGCTTTGACTATCAAAATGCATTTCCCAATATTCTAAGATACACAGGCACGCCACGAGCCCAGAGGTAGTGTTCTAATCTACAAGAAAGATACACAACAGTGACTTCCAACCAACAGAGTTGCTAAGATGTGTAAATGCATGAATTGTAAGAACTTAAGACTTCAGAGGCCAGATGTGGTGGTACATGCCTGTAATCCCTGTATTCAGGGGACTGAGGCAGGAGGATCACTGCAAGCTCCAGGCCAGCCAGGGGTACAAGTGAGTTTGAGGCTAGCCTGAACCGCATAGTGAAACCCTGTCTCAAAAAGACCAAAAACAAACAAAAAAAAAAAAGAGAGAGAGAGAGAGAGAGAAAGACTTCATATTCCCTTTAGATCTTAGATTAGAAGCCACAGTACAGCACAGAAAACCGTACCTGGGGGTAGGTAGCTCAGTGGTAAAGTGCTTGCCTAGTATGCATCAGGCCAAGGGTTTGCTCCTAGCCCAACCCCAAAAGACCCTGCACTGGGAGTCAAATAGTTCCAACTAAGCCACTAGCTTTACCCAAGTGCTTTACCTCCTGGGGATTCTGTAAGTGAAAGAACCTGCATTATTCTATGAAATCTCTTTGTAGTCTAAAATTGTTCCTCTCAAATGTTTTAACAATAATTCAGAAATGCAGACACAATTTAAGTTATCAAAAGAGAAAAATATACTAATACACTTTGTAAGTTTTAGAAAATTATCTACTACATATGTACTTGCTTAATATAATTTGTCAATATAATGAAATTAAGATTTCAGAAAGGCTCAAAATAGAAAAAATATCACCTCTTATCTGTGATCTAACTTGTATAGCTCACGCAGCTATAATAATACTGGGCATAACGCGTTGTAACTCTCTTATGTATCTGCCAGACGGAAAGAATCTTCATATGTATCCTGTTATTTAACATTCTAATGAGTGCATGTGTATTATTTGCACAGTGATTACTTATTACTATAATCAAATGTTAGGAAACAAATAAAATTATTATTTTTATTAGGGGAAGAAAGGACTAGACAGAAAGATTTCTCTTTGTACATGTTTGCAGACTTTTTAACTTACTAAATACTAGTTTAAGTAAAATTTGATTAATGTAGGTGAAACAGTTATCAGAAGTCAGAAAACACCTGGTCCAATGTAATGTGAGAATCTCCTTAACAATTTTTAATCACCTGTTTTCCTAGCACTTTAAAGGATATAGGGAAAATAAACTAGTCAACAGTCAAAATACTCTAAAACAACAGTGGTCTGGAATAATTCAGAGGAACTCCTTAAACATATGCCAACAATCCCAAAAAAGCATCAGTGAATTAAAGCACTGTTGAAAGGCTGATTAATTTCAGCAAATACATGCTGAGTCTCTATCAAACATCGTGCTCTGAGAATACAAAAGATGACAAAGAGGAAGCTCCTCTGCTCACAGAATTTGGGGCAAGATCACTTTCTAAGCCTTAAATGTTTAGAAACGAACAAGGCACCACTGGAATAGATAAACACAGAAGAGAAACCTTTGTGGAGGCAAAGAAGAAAAACGAGTGATTTTGGGGAGATGGGCGATTCCAAAAGAATAATCAATAAATGGGTATACTGTTTCTGAGCAGCTGTGTGTGTGTGTTTTACTATTACTGCTACTTCAGAATAAAAATTAAAGATTCCATTACATGAGCCAGAATTCTGGGAGGCTGAGGAAGGAGGACGGCAAGTGCAAGACCATCCTGGGCAACTTAGCAACTTCAGTGAGACCCTACCTCAAAATAAGTAAATGAAACAGGTGGTGGGAATGCAGCTGAGAGCAAAAGCCTGGAATTCAATCCTCAGGACTGTCAAAAGAAGATTTTATTACATGTTATGGCTTGTGTCTAGATGTCCCCCCAAAGCCTCATTCAGTCATAGGTGGGACTTTTTCAGAGGTAGAATGTGTGACCCTGGAACTGATTCATGGTGTGATGCTAGGATCAAGGGCACTAGGATTAAGGGTGTCGGTGCTACCTGCCCTGAGTAGCCTGGATAAGATACAAGGGTAGAAAGAGCTGTGGTCGCCCCTTGCTTGTTTTGCTACCTTCTGCCCACCATGAACTGTTTCTCCTCTGCAATGCCTGTCTGCTATGCCACCCTGCCATGGCGCCAGGAGACTACAGACTTAAATCTCTGCTAACTGTGAGCTAAATAAACCTTTGCTCCTTTAACTTTGGGTGTCAGGTATTTTGTCCCAGCAATGAGAAGAGTAATTAAGACATTATGTGAAAGACTCCATTCTTCAATAATAACTAATGAAAGTAGCGTGATTAAAAGTAAGATATTTATGTCATTTTAGGCCATGATAAGTTTAGGTATTCTTTTAACTAGGCAAATAAATTTTATTGACCTAGAATTATACAAATACATCTAAACCTATTGGATTGTTTATTTGAAATCCAGGCAGAGAAACCTTTCACAGAAATCTGAAAGAACACTCCTAAATGACACAGTGAATTACTAAAATAAATTATTTGCACCAATTTTCCTACAATTAAAATACTGACTTTGACAGAATACAGTAACAAATCTTATGAGTTGAAATGTTAAAAAGTACCCGAATCACGTGAAAAAATTACAAGTACACAAAGACATAGATTAAATTAAATTGGAACGTATTCAAGGCTGACTTGTTCATCTGATAGAACAGTATTTTGTATTATTTAATATGTTCCCTAAAAGGTACTAGCAACAACTACAAACTGCAAGAAATCATTGAAGCCCTTTTCAAACAGTATTATTTGTGCAAAGAAGCAAAATAAATCTGATAGAACAGTATTTTGTATTATTTAATATGTTCCCTAAAAGGTACTAGCAACAGCTACAAACTGCAAGAAATCATTGAAGCCCTTTTCAAACAGTATTATTTATGCAGAGAAGCAAAATAAATAAATGCAAAGCCTAAGAAAGGCTAAAGTAAAAAAAGACTTCTACCAGTAATTATAGCGTGATAATTATAAAACCTACCATTACTGGAAAGATAAAAGCTGGGTGCACGTTAACACAGTGTTGTTCTGCCTTCACAGTATCACTACTACTCCTCATAGATTCATGTACTCAGTCTTCATTAAAAGCCCTAAAACACGCTACAGCTTCCTAATAAGCTGCCCTATGGCCCCAAGAGGACCACAAAGCCACCAGTCATGGTGTTAGGACAATTTACCTCAAGACCATGCTCACCTAGTCTAAAAGTTTATATTCTAAAAGGTACAGAAATAAGAATCATAATCCTCTTGGTATATGTTCCCCATATTGTTTAAGAAAAAAATAACTCAAAATATATGTAAAACCTTTGTAAGAACCACAGAGTTATCATTTATTTACTACCATTGGTCCTCTATCACCAGATTCCACATCCTGTGAATCAACCAACCACAAAGAGAAAAACATGGCGGAGGAGGGGGTGTCTATATTGAACAGGTGCAAACATTTTCCTTGTTAGTATTCCCTAAACAATATAGTATAAAACTATTTACACAGCATTTGCATTGCATTAGGTATTGCAAGTACTCCAGAGATGACTTAAAGTTTATGGGAAGATATGGGTAAGTTATATGCAAACACCACAACATTTCACACAAGAGACCAAAAGCCAACTATGGTGCACTGTACTTTCCTGACACTGTCACGGCGAAATCTCCAACAACCCTACTAGACAGCCAGTATTGCCCTGGACAAATGCGAAGGCAGACATCTGGAATGTCGAACACCAAAGCCCAAGCACAGGAGGGTACCGGTGCCAGCAGAAGTCACAGCTTAATCCTTTCAAGTACACCACACTACATTTAAAGAAAGCAATAAAACCCTACCAAAGTCAAAATATAACTCATGTGTGCTATGTGCTCCTAAGTGATCATAAATCTACAACGTTTTAAGGTAAGACACTGAAGTTTAAAAAAACTCAGCATATTAAAGGATACCAACCACAATTAAGACACCTCTAAAAACGTTTGTCTACAAATATTCTCTCATGTTCTCAGAACTCTTCCAGGTATATATGCTACATATTCAGTAAATACTTGCTTAAAGAACAGAACACTGTCGGGGTTTCCCTAAATGTCTGATTACTTCAAGGGAATTATGCCATTTATAGTTTGAAAAAGTATATTCTATGCTTTAAATTCTATTTTTATTTGCTTACTGATAAATTATAAGACACCACAAATTACCAGTCTTTTTTCACCTTGATCACCTACACTTTTTACTAGTTGAAATATTCACTGAATATCATGGCTTAGAAATACTGAGAAATAAGTGAAATGCAAGTTACATTAATCTTTAGCTTTGGTAATACAGCCTGAACAGAAAAACACACACGTGAATTAGTCACATCTTTTGCTGCCCCGAATACCAACCTAGAAACACTATACAAGCACAGGCACACACCCAGGTGGATGCTGCTATAACCACCAATTTCCAAAGCCAACTCGACACTGAATGCTTTGTGACGTGGCAGGTACTGCTGGTCAGTCAGAGTGCTGTTTATACAACTGAAAGTACACAGCATAATGCTGGGACTGAAGACTTAATTTTTCCCTTCCCAACAGATGTTTCATAAATACTATCCTTATGCCACAAACATTTCAATGGCTCAAATTATTTTTCAACTTCTAAAACAACTCACATTACAGAAATTTCTTTGTAAGTATTTTTTCTTCTGAAACAATAAAAAAACAGAGAGGAGCTGCTTCCTGGCAATGAAGTTCAAGGCACAGAACATTTTAGTGAAACAGACTTTAACATAATTTTATAATACAAAAGAAACAGGCTATTATTTCATAATAAAATTCATTTACATACCAGCACAGAATATCCCTGGGACTTCACTCCTAATTATTATGGTCCGAACTTTCTTATCAGATTTTAAAGCATCCACAGTTTTTGATAACTAAACCAAAACAGGCAGAGTCAGGGAGGAAAAAGAAAAAAGTCATTTTCAGACTGACATCAACATTAGGTCTTAATATTAAAAGTAAACATCGTAATCTTTATACTCACCGTTTTTATAAGATTTTTACTGAGTGAATTTTTGCCATAAGCTCTGTTTATTCCAAGCACCACAATTCCTAGTTAAGCAAAAGGGGGAGGCAAAAACAGACACACTTGAGTTAGAGCAGTATTCTGAGAACAGAGACTCTAGCATGTCTAGCTAACATGGGACTTAACAAACTCACCATCTTCTTTAAGTTCCCTGCAAGCACTTTATCCTTATTTTCATGCTTAACTTCCTTTTCAAGATAAGCATTTTTCTTTAAACTGCAGTACTTACATAAATTTTACAACACTAAATCAGACTACCTGGGAGAAGTCCACAGTAATTGGTGAAAATCTGAAATTAAAGGGTACTACTTAAAATATGCCTTTGTCACCTTCAGGTACACAGCATAAAGGAGTGATTGCTGACAAAAGTTTGTGACGTGCAAGGATTTCTGCCAGGATGCCAGTTGTCACAGCGCTGCATTTACCTCTTCTTCTACTACACTACACAGTTCTCGGTACTCTCATCCCAGGCTTTTCTCCGGCCTTCCATCCCACACTTAAACTAAGGGCACCCCTACACTGAGGACAGACAAGCAACTCAAACTCAACCCAGAGAAAACAAGGTTCATTATCTCCTCCACTAAGCGCAGACCTCTGTCCTACCTCCCCTAATTTTATCAGAGTGCATCTTTCCAATCGAAGGAGTCAGATCAACGTTCTAAACACAAACCTAAGTATGGAATTCACAACTTCCTTAAAATCCTTTAATTATTTACTTCAAAATACCTGAATTCAAAGATCTTAAATGGATATTCGAACTTATATACAATCTGTAAAACTTCTCCCAAGAAAGCACAATTTTCACCATATAACTGAACCGCCTTCCCCCAGGCTGAGAATGGTCCTTAAATGTGAAGACTGAGTTAAACAAAAGACAACAAAATATACACATCTTCTGTCCAAGAAACTGGACAGACACATTTTTAAGGAAAGTACCAAGATGATTTCAGCTCACAACAGAATAGATCTTCAAGAACCCCAAGTGATCTCAGTGCCCAGAACAACACAAGACAGAACCTCCACCTATGATAGGCTCTGCATGACCTTGAACAGATCCTAACAGCCACCCCTAACTGAGCATGTTATAAACACCAGACATTATTACTCCAGAGCCTGAGGTGAATTAACTCACATAGTACCCGCAGCCCAAGAGACAGGCACTATTTTTATCATCAGTTAACAGATAAGGACCCTGAGACTTGAAGAGGCTACGTGCCTTCGGATAGTAAGTGGCAACACACTCCACATCAGAACAACTGTGCCACACCACTCAATTTCAGTTTTTTCATAAAGAAAATAAAGCAGCTAAAACTAGATGTATTTATTCAAATATATTGAGTATGCATTCTGGTGCTTGGCCCTCTAAGAGGGAAAGACAAACATTAACAAACACCAAAATACACAATTCAAAATGTTTTACATGCTATAAATGGTGCAACAGTACCTCGTCACTAGAAGTGACAGGGTCTGGAGGAAAGGGAGATGGTGTGGGAAAGACTCCCCAAGGCACTACTAAAGGAGCTGAGAAGGATGAGCAGGAGCTAAGGTAGCAGTGGGGAAGGATGCTGAATTGCAGGCAGAGGGAACAGCGGAGAAAGCATAAACTGGTGATGATCCCATTAAAGAATAAACCTGTCACAGCTCCATTTCTCCCACAGTCATGGTCCAGCGACAGGAGAAGAGACAGAAAGACTGCAGAGATGATCACAGGCCAGATAATGTCCTTCCAGGTCCTGCTACTAGTCTGGTCTTTATCCCAAGAACAGGGAGTACACACTGAAAACGTTTAAGAATAAACACACATTCCGCATACACAACCTGGGGCAAAGGGAGTGACAGTTTCTGTATTTGAAGACCACACCAGAAGTGGACAGGGCAGAAGCTCAAGGTACACGCTATAGTCCAGCCAGAAGCTCACAGGTGTGACTGAGGCTGGCAGTAGTAGAAATAGAGAAGTGAAAGGATTTAACAATTATTCAAGAAGCAAAATTTAAAATGTGTTGGTGATTACCGGCCTGAGATTAATGAACTGAAGGAGGTGTTAGGATTATCTACCACATTTCTGGCTTCAGCAACTGGACAAAAGGAGATGACCTCCAACGAGACAGATCCATTAAAAATCAACAAGGTACAGGTAGTGGGAGGTAAAGCTCAAGAGTTTAAAGCAAATACGAAGTGCCTTAGAGGTATCCAAGTACACACCAGCTCTTAAGAATGCAGACTCTAAGATCTGATGGGTAGGGCTGAAATCCCAGTCTAGCGTTTCCTAACTATGTGACCTTGGGAGAATTACTTAGTCTCTCTGATTCTTTGCTTCTTACTCCGTCAAAATACTAGCACTGCCAAAACCCACGGAATTGTGTGAGGATCAAATCATACAATACGTGTAAAACTCATCACACAAGTACCTAATTATTATCATTCCTACTAGCATGAACATTTTTGATACACTAAATACTATTTTACTATGAATTACCTTCCCTTTTTTTTTCCTTATTATATCTTGGGAGATATTTTTAAAATTAGTGTGTGTGAGCAGCTTACATATCTAATGTATTTCACATCAGAACAATAATGTAAGCCTAAGATATGTTAATAATCATCAAACATTGAACATCACAAATCTGGTATTACATAGAAAAATAATGTCATTTTATATCAGGTTTCATCAATTTTCTGAAATAAAGTTAAGTTTAATGATCATTAGTTATTTTATGAATTAACTGTTCTTACTATTCACCTGTTAAATTTTTCCCTCTACAATAATGGAATACACTTTAAAATTTAAACTATTTTTATGGTCCTGATTCTTTTTTCTTACAAGTTTTTTCTTACAGTTTTGCACATGTTTTGGAAGCTAGATGTGGCTCTTATATACTGTTTTATTTCTAATCACATATTGAGAATACATGGAAAGTTCTGTGATTTTTGTTTAGCATTTTCCTAGTAAATTCATGAACTATTAAAAGATTTAACAAGTGGTCTCTTCAATTTTCTAAAATGATGAACATCACTGTCTAGAAATACTGGCAGTTAATATTTACTCCAGTGTCCATTTATTATCTCATTTTTTTCTCTTACCATGTTACTTTAGCTAGAACTGTAAATTCAATACAGACTAACAGCAAAGATAACAAGTTTCCTTATTTTCTTAGTATCTTTAATGAGTATACTGCTATTTCATAATTTGGTATAACATATTTCTATGTTCAAACCTGTATTTTAAAAAGGTCACTAAAACCACAGTATAAATAGCTCAGACAGAAGAAAGAGCATACTAACAGAAACACACACTAATATCCCTTAGTATACAAATGTAAAAATCCTCAATGAAACACAGATTGAGTATCCCTTATCTGAAACGCTTGGGATCAGAACAGATTTGAGATTCTGAAATATGCACAATGATACGACTTAAAGATGGACCCAATTCTAAACAAAATCCATTTATTTGTTTCACGATACCAGGTGTGACAGAAATATGCAGTGAATGTTTAAATTTTAAAATGTATTACAGTAAAAGATACACTGCCATTGAACCCCCTCAAAACCCTCCCCCTCTCTTCTAATACACACGTCACTCCTGCCATTTCTGAAGCAGTTCTGGAAGTCCTCTTTTGTGAGTGCCTTTCGGAGGTGTGGTAAAAATACAGTGAATGCTGCTGCTGTCTGCCAGCCAATGGAAAGACAGTCTTGTAAAAAACGTCATTTCACTGTGCTCTCATCCACCTTACTCACCAAATCTGACACAGTGACTTCTGGCCCTTCCCCAAAGTCAAAATGACCACAAAATGCAAACATTTAGAATCAATTCAGGACACTAAAGCAGTCATAACAGTGCAACTAAAGATATAAATAGTGACTTCCAGAGCTGTTGCTGACAGAGCAAAAATAATGGGGTAAGTATGTGCAAAGCAAGGGAACGTACTTTGAGCAGGATTAATACCCTGTCTTTTACAGTAATACATTTTTAATTTAAATAGCCACTATATTCTTATCACATCTTCTGTACCATATTGTACAGACCAAAAGCAATTTCATACAATATTTTAGTCTACATTCTGACTGCCACCTGCCACATGAGTTAAGGTATGAAATTCTCCATTTGCAATATCATGTCCAAAGTTTCAGATTCTGAAACATCTGAAAGTCAGATTTCAAACTTTAATTTGCACAAGTAAACCAAATTCAGCAGCATATTAAGAGGTTTATACACCACAACCAAATGGGATTTCCTCCAGAGAATGTAAGAGGAGTTCAACATGCAAAAATCAAAGTAAAACAACACACTGATGGAATAAAGAAAAATTTCCTAAACTTCTATGATCATTTCAATGAACAACATTTCAACAATATTTGATGACTTAAAAAATAACACATGCAACAAACTAGTAATAGATGGAAACTTTAATTCAACCAAATAAAAGTTTCTTACAGAAGACCAGCATTCACATCACATTCAATGAGGAAAAGCTGAAGGTCTTTCCCTGAAGGTAAAGGAAGAATTTCACCACTGCAATTCAACTTAGTACAAGAAGTTCGAGCCAAGAATCTAGGCAACAACAACAAAAAAATAATAGTAGCATGTGGATTGGGAAAAAAAGAAGCAAAACTGTATCCACACACAAAGCACATAATCAATCCTATACAGAGAAAACCCCAAAGAATCCACAAAAAACTACGGCAAAGTTTGCATGACAATTACATAGCAATGCACCCAAAAATGAAACCAAAAAAAAAATTTAATAATAGGAATTCTACTTTGCAATCCAACATGTAAGAAGCTAGAAACGGTCACTCAATCCTTAAAAGTAAAACACCAAAGAAACTGAAAAAAAATAAAAAACAACTCTCCTTAGATCTATCAGAGAAGAGCTAACAAAACTAACTGGTGTCCCTAAAACTGGAGAAACACAAGAAAACACGGAGAATCCTGGCTTGCCTGAGCCGAAATCCACAGGGAGCAGCACCGAGGTGGGGAAGCAGACAGATGGCTGGAGGGGTCCGTGCAGAAGGGGACCCAGTCCCTGGCTAAGTGCTGACTCTGAGCTTCAGAATGCCACAACAGGAACCACCAACGTTAGACAACAGAGGAGAAAGCACTGAAGAGAGAGGAAAAAGAACAGATACAAGAACGAGGGGACAGTTACAAAAGGTGTAACACAATGAGAATTCCAGGAGGAAAAGAAGATTTGAAACAACAATGGTTGGTAATTCCCTCAAATTAATGTCAGACATTAACCCACAGACCCAGGAAAATAAAAAAAAATTAAGAAAAATGAATGCCAACAATACCAACCTGGACACATAATTTTCAAATTTCAGATAAACAAAAATCCTGAAACACCTCTAATAACAATATAAGAATTCTGTCCATCTACTGCAGGGGTCCCCGCTCAGGGACTTCGCAGCCATCCTGTTATCACAGTGCGATGACCAGCTCACGTTCTGTGCTGTACCAGTGAACAGACCTGCTGTGCCACCAGTCACATGGCAGCACAGCACACAAGCAAGTACCATACAAAATCCTCGCTAATGGTGACAACCATGCTACCAGTCTATACACTAACTCTTTTCCTAATCATCATTTTAGGTTGCACTCCTACTAACAAAAAAAACTTACTACAGAACAGTATGCCATGTTCTGCCAGCAGCTTCTGTGTCTGTTCCGTCTTCACTGTCTCCGAATGCATGGCTTTCTTGAGCCTGATGTAAACTGACTGTTCAGCTCCCCACAGGCCGAGGCAAAAGGCAGTACTGCTAGGTGTGCAGCAGCCGTGCCACAGAATCGGGACAGCACACTCTTCGTGCACACAATGACGGGACGCCCAGGACCCAGTGCCCGGATTGGTTATCTCCATCATTAAGTAACATGTGCTTCTATTTAGTGTTGAGAAAAGAAATCACCAAACCAGAATTCTGGATACTATTAACACAATCCTCCAAAAGTGAAGCATGAATAAAGCTTCTCTCAAATATGAAAAAGATTCTGAAGAAATCTGTTGCCAGTAGAAGTGCCCTGCCAGAGCACAAGGCCCCAGCTACACAGTTCAGGGGTGCGGCCACGCAGCAGGTCCTGGAGGTTGCAAACTCTGCCCAGCCAGGAGCAAGGCCCCAGCATCATATGCCAGGGGCAGGCTCTGGAAAGCCCCACACTCCAGAGGGTCTGAACACCTTGCAACCAGACACAAGGTTCTGGTGGTGCCACACTCCAGTGTGCGCTCCACCTAGCCACCTGGGTCCCACAGATTCTGAACTCCACACAGCCAGGCACAAGGCCACAGCACCATACCCCGGGGGTGCATCCCTGCTAGCCATTTGTTTTGCAGAGGTTCTGAACTCTACTCAGCCAGGTTCCACGCCCTGGCCACAGCTCCAGGGGTGTGCCCATGCTAGCTGCAGGGAGGATACAAGCTTTGCCTACCCCAGCGTCCCATAACAACCCAACAAAGTACATCAGGGGAACACACGGCCAGCCTCACAGGCCACAAAGCGCAAGGATCCATTGCCATATTTTGGGGGTGTGCCCCAGCTAGCCACGGGAATATTGCAGGATTGAAGCTCTACCCAGCACAGTGTTCCAGTGCAATTCATCAGGAGGCTGCCTGCCCAGCCACACAGGTCCCTGAGGAAAATGACAAAACAAAAGAGAAAGATGCAGCCTCAGTCCTCCAGCCAACCAAGAACAAACCCAAGACACACTGAAATGGAAGACACTGGAAATCACAGAACTGAACTTTCTAAAATGACAGCAAGTCAAGTAAAGAAACAACTCCATGAGGTCATAGAGGAAATCAGATCAGAAATAATCTCTCAGGTAAAAAATGAAATGACAAACATGATGAAAGAAATGCTGTCTGTATCTAAAGAATATCAAGTTAAAAAAATAGAAGAACAAAAGAAAATGATGGAAGCTTTGAATGAACAAAAAAGGACACAATTAGAATGCATGAAACAGATTCAAAGGGATATTCAGGAAATTAAAACTTCCACTGAAAGTTGGCAAAACTGCTTGAATGAAGCTGAAGATAGACGCTCAGACCTTGAAGATGGCATGGAAGCTTACAATCATGAAAGAAAAGATCTCTTAAAAATAATAAGGAACCCGGAAACAATAAGTCAACAGCTGCAAGATGATGTAGAGAGAAACAATTTAAGATTGAAGGTGTCAATGAAAAAGTAGAGGTCAATAGGAATGACCTGCAAAGACTATTTGCAGAAATAATAGCAGAAAATTTTCCAAACATGGGAAGACAATCTGATATACACATAAGTGAGGCATACAAAACCCCAATTAACCATAATCAAAATAAATCTTCACACAGACATACAACAATTAAGATATCAGAAATTCAGCACAAGAGCAGAATACTAAAAGCTGCCAGAGAAAAGGAACAGATCACCTGTGAAGAAAAGCCTATCAGAATTATGGCAGACTTCTCAACACAAACCTTCAAGTCAAGAGGAGGTTGCAGTAAAGCATTTCAAATCCTGAAATAAAACAACTTTCCACCCAGATTGATGTATCCTACAAAACTATCTTTAAAAATTGATGGAGAAATAAGATACTTCCATGACAAAGAACAACTCAAGAAATTCATGGTCACCTAACCAATACTATAAAGAGTACTGAAAGACATTCAAGAAAGAGACAAAGATAACTACAATCCCAAGAACAACAGCAAAAGGAAACCACTAAGCAGGGCAAACAATTAAATAGAAAAAGTAGAAAACCAACAACAGAAACATAACATGACAGTGATAAGTCAGTATATATTAGTTATATCAATCAATGTAAATGGTCTCAACTCACCAATAAAAAGAGACTGGCAGAGTGGGTTAAGAAACAAAATCCAACAATATGCTGTGTACAAAAAACACATTTCATTCCAAAGGAAACTCACAGACTAAAAATCAAAGGATGGAAAACAATACTCCATACAACAGGAACCCAGAAAAAAGCAGGGGTAGCTATTTTGTTGGCCGACAATGTGAATTTTAAACCAAGAATGATCAACAGAGATAAAGAAGATCACTACATACTTGTTAGGAGAAAACTTCAAGAGGAAGAGATTACAATCATAAATATACATGCACCGAATATAGGAGCACCCAATTATGTAAGACAATTCTCAACAGACACAAAAAACCAAATGAACAATAATTCAGCTATAACAGGGGACCTAAACACCCCACTGTCACAGAGAGACAGATCAACCAAAGAAAAAATCAGCAAAGAAATAAAAGAACTGAATCAAACTTGTGAACAAATGGACCTAGCAGATGTGTACCAAGTGCTCCACCCATCAGCATCAAAATACACATTCTTCTCGTCTGCACATGGATCAGTCTCTAAAATAGATCATATACTAGTCCACAGAACATGCTTAAGCAAATGTAAAGGAACTGACACAATTCCATGCATCTTATCTGACCACAGCACAATAAAATTGGAAATTAATGACAAAAAACCCCACAAGAACCCTATAAACACATGGAAATTAAATAACACTCTCCTAAACAATCAATGGGTCACAGAAGAAATTAAAGAAGAAATTAAACAATATCTACAATTTACGGGAACCTGTGGAATATAATGAAAGCAGTCCTCAGAGGGAAATTTATAGCACTAAACTCCCACATCAGAAATATGGAAAGAACACACATAAACAACCTAATGCTGCACCTCAAACTTCTAGAAAAAGAAGAGCAAGTCAAGTCCAAAGTCCAAAGAAGGGAGGAAATTATCAAGATCAGAGCAGAAATTAATCCAATTGAAACTAAGAAAACAATACAAAGAATTAATGCATCAAAGAGTTGGTTCTTTGAAAGAATAAATAAAATTGATAAATCCCTAGCTAACCTTATCAAAAATAGGAAAGAAAAAACTCAAATCCATGCAGTAAGAAATGAAAAGGGTGAAATCACTACAGACCCTGTGGAAATACAGAAGATCATCAATAACTACTTTAAAAACCTTTACTACCATAGGTTAGATAACACAGAAGAAATGAACAGGTTCCTAGAAACGTATGACTTACCAAGGCTGAATCAATAAGATGTAAAATTGCTGAATAACCCAATTTCAGCTAATGAAATTGAAAATGTAATTAGAACCTTACCAACAAAGGAAAGCCCAGGTCCTGATGGATTCACCACTGCATTCCACAAGAAATTTAGGTAAGACTTAATGCCAACACTCTTCAAACTCTTCAATGAAACTGAAAGGGAAGCAAGTCTCCCCAGCTCATTCCTGGAAGCAAGTATTACCCTAATACCAAAACCAGAGAAAGACCCAACCAGAAAAGAAAATTACAGGCCAATCTCCCTAACAAACATAGATGTAAAAATTCTCAATAAAATACTGGCAAATAGAATACAGCAAGTCTTCACAAAGATTATACACCACAATCAAGTGGGATTCATCCCAGGAATGCAGGGATGGTTCAACATACACAAATCAATAAATGTAACACACTGTATCAACAAAGCCAAGGACAAGAATCACATGATCGGGCAGAGTAGTAAGATACAGAGAAAACAGCCTCTCAGAGAGACACCGTCTTCACACAGGAATATACCATCTTGAGGAGGACAAAAAGCAGGGAAATCTCAATAGAACACCACAGAGAGAGTGAAAAGAAATACACCAACACAGAAGAAGGCAGTAGCTGGTGGTGCCTTAGCCCGGAGCCAGACTCACTGCATGAGGGGAACTGTGAGAGCCTGGGGGAACACGGTCGCAGTGGTAGTGGTGGCTGGTGAACCCAGGGGCCTCTGGGGAACCATGTGTTGATGGAGGAGAGTGGTAGGCACGGAGGACTGTGGTGGCTGGCAGTGAGTACAGAGGGCTTGGTCCTCCTACGGGAGAGTGCGATTGGCCAGGAGCCATTTTGGAGTCGGGCCAGATAAGCCTGGAGCTAAAACTGTTGGCGGCTTCCTGCAGCGGCTCCTAGCTGGGCACAGACCTGTGGAGACTGCTTGAACAGCGGCAAGTCCAAGGAGTCTGTTCTCAGGGCAGGCCTGCTACAGCTGTCTACTACTCCATCGTCTAGCAGTTGCTCACTTGCAGGGATACACTGCCACGATTTGAGTTGCTGCCTCCACAGGCTGTCTACCAGTGAATCCAGAGAAAACCCTGGAAGTGGACTCTTTCTTTTTTTTAATCCCTGTCTTTTTTTTTTTCTTTTTACTGTTTGTTTTGTTTATTTATTTATTTATTTATTTTTAGTGTGACTGTGGTTTCTGCCCTCCTTCTGGGTATGGTTTTGTTCTGTTCTGCTTTTTGTCTCTTTGGGCTCTCTTTTCCCCTCAGTCTTCTGCAGCGGTTTCCCTAGGTACGTGGACCCATCTTTGTCCTCCAACCTACTTACACTCTCTTTCTCTTTTCCCACTTTGCTGCCTTCTCTTAAATTCATTTTGAGTCCTGACCCTTGAGGACAGAATAGACATACTGTGGACCTATGTATTGTATATGATTGTTTTGCATTCTAATGTCTGCATACAAATTCAGTTTATACGACTGAGGGTTGCAAATCAGGGGCTGGCTCACTTTACTGTTTTGTTGGCTGTGTTTGGTGCTGTGGGTGCCACTGCAGCCAGAATTAACTTGACTGATCTGGATGGCTGTTGGCCCTGATGGTCCAGGACTAAGACTGACTGGGGGTCATGGAGAGAGCTGAGGCACAGTGCAAAGGAACCAGAGACTGGGCTAGGCAAGCAGTGGTTTCTCATCTCTGACAAATGGAGGAGGTGGGATTTTCCAATAGAGGTGAAGCCCAAGAACCAGGTACACCTGAAAGATACCTCCGGGAAGTGTTCATCTCCTGGAAGTCCTTCATACCACCATTAAAGCAACCCACTGCAGGCAACTAACAAGTATCACTCTAAGAATTAAATTAAAAAAGAAATGAGAAGACACTTAAACAGGACACAACCTCAGACAACCAGTTCACCAAAGACAAACCCAGGGGGAAATGAGGCTGGAAAATCCAAAAGCCCCCTAACCAGGTTTCTCCGAAGTGGTAACAAGCAACTGAAGGAGGCTCTGGAAAAAATGAAATCAGAAATAATCTCTCAAATAACCACAGAGATTACCAAAATACACACCATGCTTAGTGATGTTAGAGCAGACACAGACAAAAAATAAACGAGCTTAAGCAAATTATGGAAATACAACATAGGAAGCAAATGGATTCCATAAAGCAGATTCAAGCAGATATTCAGGAGAATAAAAATGCCACTGAAAGTATTAGAAGCGGAGTAGGCCAAAATGAGGACAGGATCTCAGATATTGAAGACAGGCTTGCAGTTAGTGAGTAGGAAAAGAAACATTTGTCAAAACTAGCAAGAGAACATGAGAAATCAATCCAGCAGCTGCTTGATGAAACAAAGAAAAATAACTTCAGATTAAATGGAGTCAGTGAACAAGCAGGAGATACTACAAATGACATTAAAAACATCCTTACAGACATTGTGTCAGAAAACTTTCCTGGTAGAGAAAAAGAATTTGACATACAAATAAGTGACGCACATAAAACACCAATTAGCAATGATAAAAAAAAAAATCTACTTCCAGGCATATCATAACCAGATTCCAGAAATTCAACACAAGAATAAAATTTTAAAAGCTGTTATGGAAAAGAAACAAATCACCTATAAAGGAAAGCCCATCAGAATCACAGTGGACTTCTCAGCACAAACTCTCAAGTCAAGGAGAGCTTGGAGTGAAGTACTCCAAGTTCTAAAGGAAAAAATCTTTCAACCCAGATTGATGTATCCCGCAAAACTATCTTTCAAAATAGAAGGAAAAACAAAATACTTCCATGATAAGGAACACTTGAGGAAATTCAAGACCACTAAATCAGCACTCCAAAATGTTCTAAAGGACATTTTAGAAAGGGATGATAAGGATTATAGCTCCATGAACCCCAACAGAACGAATCCACCAGGAAAGGCAAACAATTAGAGGAAAGGGAAAAAGGAAAAAAAAAAAAGAGGGGGGGATCCAATAACAGGAAAACAACATGATAAGGATAAGTCAATATCTATCAGTTTTAGCCATCAATGTTAATGGTCTCAATCCACCAGCCAACAGACAGACTGGCAGAATGGATCAAGAAGCAAGATCTAACAATATGCTGCATATAAGAAACACATTTAATTGAAAAAGATACCCATAGACTGAAAGTCAAAGGATAGAAAACAATACTCCATGCAACAGGAGTTCAGCAAAAAGCAGGGGTTGCTATTCTATTTGCAGATAAAGTGAATTTCAATCCAAGACTGATTAAGAGAGACAAAGAAGATCACTATATCTTGGTAAAGGGAACAATCCAAGGGGGAGAGATAACAATCATAAATATATATGCAACAAATATTAGTGCACTCAGTTATATAAAACAATTATTAATGGACATGAAAATTCAAATAAGCCTTAATGCAACTGTATTGGGAGAGCTCAATACCTGCTATCACAAAAAGACAGATCAACTAGACAAAAAAATCAATAATGAAATATTAGAATTACATCAAACTTTTGAGCAAAGAGACTTAGTAGATGTCGATAGAGTCTTCCACCCTACAACATCAGATACACGTTCTTTTCACCTGCACATGGGACATTCTCCAAAATAGACCATATACTGGTTCACAGAACATGCTTAAGTAAATGTAAAAGACTTGAAATTCTCCCATGCATACTATCAGACCACACTGCAACGAAACTGGAAATCCATGCCAAAGGAAACCACAAAAACTTCATTAACACATGGAAATTACATAGCACATTACTGAACAATCAATGGGTCACAGATGGAATTAAAGAAGAAATTAGACAGTTTTTACAGTTGAATGACAATGACAACACAACATACAGGAACTTGTGGGACACAATGAAAGCAGTCTTAAGAGGGAAATTTATAGCAGTAAATACCAGTATCAGGAAAACAGAACAAGTTCATATAAACAACTTAATGCTGAACCTCAAACTTCTAGACAAAGAATAGCAGACCACAACAAAAGCTCGTACAAGGGAGGAAATTATAAGGATCACAGAAGAAATTCACACACTGGCAACTAAAAAAACAATACAAAGAATCAATGAATCGAAATTTCATTCTTTGAAAGACTAAATAAAATTGAAAAACCCTTGGCCGACCTTATCAAAAAAGGAAAAAAGGACTCAAATCCATGCAATTAGGAATGAAAAGGGTGAAATCACAACAGAAACTGTAGAAATCCAGAAAATTATCTATACCTACTTTGAAAACTTGTATTCTAGTAAGATGGAAAATACAGAAGAAACGGACAGATTCCTTGATACATATAAATTACCAAAGTTGAATCACGATATAAAAATCTAAACAGCCCAATATCAATAAATGAAATTAAAGATGTAATTAAAAATCTATCAGCAAAGAAAAGCCCAGGTCCTGATGGATTCACTGCTGTATTCTACAAGAAATTTAGTGAAGACCTAACACTTCTTCTCCAACTCTTCAATGAAATTGAAAGGGAAGCAATACTCCCTCCCAAATTCATTCCTAGAAGCATGCATTACTGATTCCAAAACCAGAGAAAGATCCAACTAAGAAAGAAAATTACAGGCCAATCTCCCTAATGAACACTGATGAAAAAATTCTTAACAAGATACTGGCAAATAGATTGCGGCAAATTGTCAAAAAGATTGTACACCATGATCAAGTGGGATTAATACCAGGGATGCAGGGATGGTTCATCATACGTAAAGCCATAAATTTAATACATCATATGAACAGAGCCAAGGATAAAAGTCATATGATTATCTCAACAGACGCAGAAAAAGCTTTGGGCAAAGTCCAGCACCCATTCATGATAAAAACTCTACAGAAAATTGGAATAGATGGTCTCTATCTCAAACTGATAAAAGCAATCTATGACAAATGGATAGCCAACATCATACTAAATGAACAAAAACTGAAAGCTTTCACTCTAAAATCAGGTACAAGACAAGATGTCCACTGCCTCCACTCTTATTCAACATAGTTCTAGAAATTTTAGCCAGAGCAATTAGACAAGGGAAAGAAATAAAAGGAATAAAGATAGGAAAGGAAGAAGTTAAGCTAGCATTATTTGCAGATGACATGATACTCCACCTAGAAGATCCCAAAAATTCCATCAAGAGACTTCTAGATTTAATAAGCAGATTTAGCAATGTAGCTGGTTACAAAGTCAATACTCAAAAATCAATAGCATTTTTGTACACAAATAACAATCTCACTGAGAGAGAAATTAGGGAAACAATACCTTATACAATAGCATCCAAAAAACTGAAATATTTAGGAATCAATCTAACGAAAGATGTAAAAGACCTCTGTACTGAAAACTATAGTATTCTGAAAAAGGAGGTTGAAGAGGATATTAGAAGATGGAGAGATATCCCATGCTCTTGGGTAGGAAGACTCAACATAGTCAAAATGGCCATACTTCCAAAACTGTTATACAGATTCAATGCAATCCCAATCAAAACATCAATAACATATCTTACAGAATTAGAGAAAACAATACTAAAATTCATCTGGAACAAGAAGAGACTTAGAATAGCAAATGTGATCCTGGGCAACAAAGACAAGACAGAGGGCATCACAATTCCTGACCTGAAATTATACTATAAAGCTACCATGATAAAAACGGTGTGGTACTGGCAAAAAAACAGACCCAGGGATCAAAGGAATAGATTAGAAGATCCAGAAACAACTCCAGACACACTTAAGTTACCTTATCTTTGACAAAGATGCCAAACACATTCACTGGAAGAAAGACAGCCTCTTTAATAAATGGCATTGGAAAAACTGGCTTACCACATGCCAAAGATTAAGATTGGACCCATATCTTTCACCATGTACTAAGTTAAAATCTAAATGGATTAAAAATCTCAACACTAAAACAGAAACATTAAATCTGCTGGAAGGTAAGAGTAGGTAAAACTCTTGAAGACACTGGTATAGGCAAAGACTTTATGAATAAAAGCCAGATTGCACAGGAATTATCGCAAAAAAATCAACAAATGGGATCTCATCCTACTGAAAAGCTTTTGCACAGCAAGAGAAACCACCAACAGTGTGAAGAGACAACCCACAATGTGGGAAAAAATGTTTGCCAGCTGTCCCTCAGATAAAGGATTAATACCAAAAACGTATAAAGAACATAAAAAAATCAGTCCTCCAAGATTTAAAGATCCAATCCAAAAATGGGCATCTGAGATGAACACACACTTCTCAGATGAAGAAGTATGAACAGCAAATAAATACATGAAAAAATGTTCAACAGCACTGGCCATTCAAGAGATACAAATGAAAGTAACACTGACATTCCACCTCACCCCAGAAAGAATGGCTAGTATTAAGAAGTCAACCAAAAACAAGTGCTGGAGGGGCTGTGGAGAAAAAAGAACCCTTCTCCACTGTTGGTGGGAATGCAGGCTGGTGCAACCACTGTGGAAGTCACTGTGGAGATTCCTCAAAAAGCTAGGATTGGAGGTCCCATTTGACCCAGCTATTCCCCTTCTGGGTATCTTCCCGAAAGAATTAAAAACATCCTACCACAGTGATATATGTGCACCTATGGTTATAGCTGCCCAGTTCATAATAGCTAGATCTTGGAAACACCCTAAATGCCGCTCAACTGAGGAATGGACAAAATAGATGTGGTATTTCTATATAATGCAATACTACTCAGCTATAAAGAACAATAAACTAGATATTTTCATTCTTAAATGGATGAGTATTGAAAATATACTTCTCAGTGAACTAAATAAGTCACACATATGTAGCCATTGCATTGTTGCACTTGTGTGACGAACTGAAAATCTATGTATATAAAAAATTAGTTAAGACATTTAAAGAAAAAGAATTTTGAGTGAAAAGTAATTTTCACAGGATCATCTTCAAATTTCATTTTTAATGAGAAATGTTTATTTGAAAATAATAGAGCAATCATAACAAAAAAGATTGCTGTACACTGGAGACCACTACAAAGCAGCTCTGAGCAGGATTTAAAATTAACTATTTGGCTTTCTATGTTTATCTGTGAGTCCGTCCTAGGCCTAGGTCCCTTGCCTGGCGATGGGAGCAGATTCATAGTAAGTGAACCTCTACAAATCACTGCTCCTGGGTGAGGCCTGTAGTGGTCTGTGAGGCCAGAGACACCTCAAAGGGCAAGATAAGGCCACAGCCGAAGACAATTGGCTCCAATCCAATTAAGTAGATAGGGACTGCAGCTGCAGACATCTCACACCTGCAGGCGTCTCACTCCCACCATAAATGTGATCGTGGAGATAAGACAGTTCTCCTAAGACTGGCACAATTTATGACTGGAGAAGTCCTTGAAATGACTCCCAAGGTCCTGCTCATTCCCCTGCTTTCCTCAGTACCCTCTCTCTTTGTTTATTACGAAAATAAATATGGGCTGCACAGAGAAGCTCTTTGTCTTGGCCCTCATCACAGCCTTAGAGTCAAGAACTCTGCAGAGCGCTTTGATCCTCCTGGAGTCCTAAAATCGTAACACTTGTCTCATTTATTTAAGCTTTCGCCGTACACTTTTGGGACATTGGGGATCCAGACCAGGTCCCCGCTAGTCATATAGCTGCTTTGTCTTCATTCATTGAGGCAAAAGTTTTGTGCTAATAATTTTCTGGACAATGTTTCATGTCTATATCTTTTATCTTAAACAACTGCTGTGAATATAACAATATGCAATGTGCTGATTATTGTTACTCTCCTATTGGCTGGTTGTGAAATTGTTTTGCTTTGGTTGCTTTTCTTTAGTTTAAAATAAAAAAAAAAAGAATCACATGACCATCTCAATAGATGCAGAAAAAGTTTTCAAAAAAATCCAACACTCATTCATGACAAAAACCCTATAGAAGATTGGAACAGATGGTCTTTACCTCAACCTGATAAAAGTCATATATCATAAACCAACAGCCAACATCTTACTAACTGGACAAAAACTGAAAACTTTCAACCTAAAATCAAAAACAAGGATGTCCATTACCACCACTCCTATTCAATATAGTTCTGGAAATATTATCCAGAGCAATCAGACAAGGGAGAGAAATAAAAGGAATAAAGATAGCAGAGGAAGAAGTTAAATTATCATTATTTGCAGATGATACCATACTCTACACAGAAGACCCCCCAAAAATCCATTGAAAGACTTCTAGATGTAATGACCAAATTCAGTAATGCTGCTGGATACAAGGTCAACACTCAAAAATCAATAGCATTCCTGTACACAAACAACAAACTCAGTGAGAGAGAAATAAGGGAAAACACACCCTTCACTATAGCATTCAAAAAAATGAAATACTTAGGAATCAATGTAACAAAGGAAGTCAAAGATCTATACAGTGAAAAGTACATTACTCTGAAAAAGGAAATTGAAGAGGATATCAGAAAATGCAAAGATATTCCCTGTTCATGGATAGGAAGAACAAACATTGGGAAAACGGCCAATCTCCTGAAGTTGTTATACAGATTTAATGCAATCCCAGTCAAAAAACCATTTGCATACCTCACAGAGCTAGAGAAATCACCCTTAAAATTCATCTGGAACCAGAAGAGACCTAGAACAGCAAAGGCAATTCTGGGCAACAAAGGAAAGGCAGGAGGCATCACAATCCCTGACTTGAAACTGTATTACAAAGCTACTGTGATAAAATCAGCATGGTACTGGAATCAAAACAGACCTGAAGATCAATGCAATACATTAGAAGATACAGTCACAACTACATACATACTCAGCCACCTCATCTTTGACAAAGGGGCCAAACATGTACATTGGAGGAAAGATAGCCTCTTTAATAAGTGGTGCTGAAAAAACTGACTTTCCATATGCCATAAACTAAAAACTAGACCCATGTCCAGCACGATCCAAACTAAAATCAACATGGATCAAAGATCTGAATATTAAAACAGAGACACTAAGTTTGCTAGAAGACAAAGTACGTAAAAATCTTAACAACACAGGAGTACGCAGACAGTTCATGAACAAAAATCAAACTGCAGAGGAAATACTTCCCAGAATCAACAACTGGGATCTCGTCCCAGTAAAAAGTTTCTGCGTGTCAAAGGAAATCTCCAACAGAGTGAAAAGAAAACCCATGAATTGGGAAAATATCTTAGCCAACTGTCCCTCAGACAAAGGACTTCTATCTAAAATATACAAAGAATTTTAAAAAATCAGGCCCCTAAAATTCAAGGACCCAATCCAAAAATGGGCATCTGAGATGAATACACACTTCTCAGAGGAAGAAATACAAATGGCAAATAAATGTATGAAAAAATGTTCAACATCAATGGTCATTCAAGAAATACAAATTAAAACACTGAGATTCCATCTCACCCCAGAAAGAATGGCCAAGATCAAGAAATCAACCAATAACAAATGCTGGAGGGGCTGTGGGGAAAAAGGAACTCTTCTCCACTATTGGTGGGAGTGTACACTGGTGCAATCACTGTGGAAATCAGTGTGGAGATTCCTCAAGAAGCTATGATTAGAGATCCCATTTGATCCAGCTATCCTGATCCTGGGCATTTTCCCAGAAGAACTGAAAACATCATACCACAGTATTATATATGCACCCATGTTTATAACAATACAATTTGTAATAGCCAAATCTTGGAAACAACCCAAATGCCCATCAATGGAGGAAAAAAAAGATGTGGTATTTTTATACAATGGAGTACTACTCAGCTATCAAGAAAGATTGCATTGAGACTTTTATAAGTAAATGGACATGACTTGAGATCATACTCATAAGTGAAATAAATCAGACTCACACTTGTAAATACCATATTATCTCCCTAGTGTAAGAAACTGAAAAAGTATACAGGATCCAAAATCTACAATAAATACTGTACAAGGGTAAGAAACTGCTCGAAGAGGAAAAGTAATTGGGATAGGGGAAAGAAGGAAAGAAGGGGAAAGGAAAAAGACATAAATTTGTATGTATATACTTAAGAGAGCTACAATGACTATACTATTAAATGCATTAGTTATTGAAAAAGAACACAATACTCATGACTAGATCAATTTTACATGTCTATATCTGTTAATCTAAACAACCCTTTTGAAGATAATGACATGCAATAGCACAACCATTGTCAAACTCCCATCATCTCGTTTTGTAAACCTATAAGGCTACTGTATTGGATTTGTTGTTGTTTGTTCCTCTCTCTTGGTTTTTGTCTTTCTTTTCTGTGTCTTTTTTCTCTTAAATAAAAATAAATAAATAAATAAATAAAAGAAGTGCCCTGCAAGAAATATTAGGAGAGCCAGGTGTGGTGGCACACACCTTTAATCCCAGCACTCGGGAGGCTGAGGTAGGAGGAGCATTGTGAGTTCAAGGTCAGCTTGGGGTACAACGCGAGCGTAAGGCTGACCTGAACTACACAGTGCGACTCTGCCTCAAAAAACTAGGGCTGGGAGTTTGGCTCCATGGCTTAAGCACCTGTCTGGCAGGCGTGAGGTTGTGAGTTCAATCCCCAGTGCTGCAAAAAAAAAAAAAAAGAAAGAAATATTAGGAGAAACTTTTCAAAGAGGAAAATTGTATAGGTCAGTAATTCATATTTACATAAAGAAAGGAAAAGTATCATAGTAGGAATAAGTGAAGGTAACATAAGAGTTTATTTTTCTTTTTCTTAATTGACCTAAGAAAAAAATTTGTTCAAAACAGTAACACTGGAAGAGGGTTTGCTTCTGGCATGCACCAAGTCCTGGGTCTGATCCCCAAAACAGCACTAAAAAAAAAAGTAAGCAACAATGTTACAGGCAACTGAGTTAGTGAGAAATACTACAGGCAGTCAGACAGGGCTGGGCCCTCAAAGGAACCAGTACAGAGGACCAGGTATCTTGTGACCTTGGAAGAGACACACACCTCTTGCTGTGAGCCAGATCTCAAGACAGAAGGCAAAACAAATGTGATAGCCATGGATCTAGCTTTAGTTTATGGCATATGGAAAGTCAGTTTTTTCAGCACCACTTATTAAAGAGGCTATCTTTCTTCCAATGTACACCCTAAGCATAAGCATTAGGGATTAGGTATGGATCATCTTGAGAAGCCAGGAATTACCATCCCAACCCCTACAGAAAGTCACTGATCCATAAGAATGCTCGCTTACTACATGACTCGCTTCCCCATTTGTCCCTGATTTGGTCAATTTTACCTAAACACTTAATCTCATTGGTTGACCACAGTTCTGTCCCACCTCAAACCCGCCTGCCTTTCGAGTTCCCAGTTTTCCCCATCATGGTTTTACTCTATAAAAATCACTAGAAAAGACAGAGCCTTTGGCAACCCACTCGGGACCCCTTCTGTCTCTCTGAGATAGAAGCTTTCTTTCTCTCAATAAATATTTCTGTTCTTAACCTCTGTTGTTCCTAAAAGTCATTCTTCAGTTTTAGAGAACACGAACTTGTACTGGACATATAGTAGGTCAGGAGTTTCGTTCCCCTGTATCAACAATGCATTTAGTTACCTATGCTTAGGCAGGAGTGAAATAGAGACAAATGAGGTACTAACAAAGGTCAGGATGTAGCTTGTAGCTGAGTGGTGGAGCACTTTTCTTACACACATGAGGCCTCTGGTTCAATCTCAAGCATGGCAGGGAAAAAATAAAACACAAAGATAAACACGGATGGCTCATGCTCGTAAGACTGAACACCTTCACGACACACACAGAAATTAACTGGACTTCCGGAAAGAGGGTGGAGTGGTGAGGAGCAGCAGAACAGTTACTCCGAGATTTGAAGTCCAGATGCTGAAATATAGAACATGGGGAACAGAAGGAGGGAGGTGAATTCCCAGGATCTGAAGGGACAACTGGAGCCCACAGGGGAGAGCAAAGAGGGGAATCTCCCTGCAAAAGAGGGAGGTGGCAAAAAGCACTTTCTCCCTGAATCCCAGCTTGCAGCATGGGAGAGAGAGCTCAAACCTAGAGGCACGGTGACCATCAGCGACTCCAGAGGCTTCCGCACCAGCAGAAACGAGTGGATGCTGCAGGCTTGCTGGCTGGTGAGTAGTTCCGGGTCAGACATTCCCAGGAGAGCGCGATTAGTCGGCTGCCACTTTGGAAAGGAACCAGCTGCACCTGGGACTCACAGCAGCTGTGGATTTGCTCCCTCTATTAGCTCAGAGTGTCAGAGTGAGGTGCCGCCATCTGACACAGCCAGGTTCAGGGAGCCGAGTTCAAGCCAGCAACATGCACCCGAGTGTGGTGGGCTAAACAACTCAGGTCCCAGCCTCACAGCCAAAACCCAGAATCAGCCTGAACTTTGGTGGAGCTGAAAGTGCAGGCTTCCTGGGATTATCCACCACCCCACCATGATTCTACTGCGGGCTTGCCAGGGTCAATCAGCACAGATCTGGGCTCTGTCTGCCCTCTTTGTCTACCAGCGACAGAAGAGACAGGCCCTGAAGTGGACATTTTTTTACTCCCTTTCTTTGCCTTTTTCTTTCCTTCATTGTTTACTTTGGTTGTTTGTTTTACATTTTGCTGCATTACTACAAATCTTGTTCATACAATTAAGGGTGGCAAATTAATAGTTATCACAGTTTGTCATTTTCGATGCTGTGCTTTATGCTATTGCTATTACTGACTGTCCCATTTTGGTCAAGGTCACTTCGTTGTTCTAGTCCGTTTTCCCTCCTTGTATGCCAAGACTGAGACTGCCTGAGGGCCATAAACAGTATTATGGGCCATTGCCGAAGAGCCAGAGAATGGGCCAAATAGGCAGCAACTTCTCATCCCCAAGAATCTGAAGAGGTAGGATCTTGCAACAGATTTAAAAGATGAAACCAGTTACAGCTAGAAGACATCTCCAAAAGGTAGTTATTCCCTAAGGAGTTCTCTATACCAGCAACAAAGCTACCTACCACAAGCAATTTACAACCATCCACACTGAAAGTCAACTAAAAGAAAGAAAGAAAAAATGAAAGGAAGGAAGGAAGGAAGGAAGGAAGAAAGAAAGAAAGAAAAAAAAATGAGAAGATACTGAAGGAAGAGGCAACCCCAGACTTCCAAATCACGTAAGGCAAACCCAGGGGGAAATGAGGTGAAAAATTCAAAAGCTGCCCACCTGAACCCTTTGAAATGCTGACAGTGGAAGTAACATGGCAGATGGATAAGGCTCTAGAAAAAATCAAATTAGAAATAATTTCTCAAGCCAGGCGTGGTGACACATGTCTGTAATCCCAGCACTGGGTAGGCTGATGCAGGAGGATCCTTGTGAGTTCAAGACCAGCCTGGGTTACAAAGTGAGCTCAAGGCCAAACTGAACAGCATATCGAGACACTGTCTCAAAATGCAAAAAAAAAAAAAAAAAATTTCTCAAATAACTAAAGAAATGATGACCATAATGAAGGACAATAGTTAGTAATTCTAGAATAAATACAGATAAAGAAAACAGAGAAACTTAGGAAAATGATGCAGACCATGAATGTCCAACATAGGAAAGAAATGGCATTCATAAAACTGATTCAAACAGATATCCAGGAGATTAAAAATTCTATTGAAAGTATACACAGCAGAATAACCTAATGTGAGGACAGAATACTGTATTGCAAGATAGGTTTGCAGTTAGCGATCATGAAAAGACTTAGAATTTTCTGAAAGATACCATGAGACCATGTAAAAATCAATCAAAAACTGCTAGATGATACAAAAAAGAATAACATAAGATTGATCAGAGTCATTAAAATAGCAAGAAACA